>APFE031410528.1:145898-176685 GCA_000404065.3 Pinus taeda | reverse complement strand
CTGTTACACTGAAATTTGTCACCATGGCTATCCATCAAGTCATAGGCTCCATCAATAGTCATATTGTCCTCCTTGTCAAGCCTCATACCTCTGCTCTTCATGTCAAACTTCAAAAAGAGAGAAAGTCACTTAAAAACATGTTTATCTCTGGGTACGCAGGTTCTCTCTACCTTGCCTGCGTGTACGCACTCCAAACACATTGTGCCTGCGTACTTGTACGCTCTGTAAGCCAAAGGATGGGTGCGTACCCCTGTAAAGGTCAAAAGGCGCGAGTTTCATCTTTAAAAAGTTACTTGTGGTCACTTCTAGAGCCTTCTAGAAGAGTGTTTGACGTGTATTGAGCGCCTCCAGATGGTTCATGCATCCCTATGATAGAGGAACTTATCCCATCAAGAGAGGAGCTACCCCATCCAAAAGAGGGAGTATCCCATTGATGTTGGAACTGAATAACCTCTTCTAGAATACTATAAATACAGGCATTGGGCCAAAGGAGGAGAGGTTGAAAAGCTGAACATTCTATAGGGTAAATGCTGCTGGAATTAGGACTTCCATTTGTTAACTTGTGAGGAGAGATCACTATCCTTCCTTGTTGCCATAGTGGGAGTGGGTGAGCTTGTCAAAGTAGAGGAAATCTCTTGCTGGACCCTGGGAGGAGCTTGCACAACACCAAGGCTCAGGTTGTAATGGTTCCCTTTTTTGTTTCCTTAATACAAATAAGTCCATTCTTCTCAATGATTTGTTGTTAATGAATTATTTCATGTACTCCTTGGTCTATGTGATGAATATGCTTTGTTTTATGAATTATTCAGGTGTTATGTAATCGTTTGCTTTGTTAGTGTATGCAGGTCTTAAAGTGAAGGAGGAGCTCATCTGGATCAGCAAGGCTGGACTGCTACAACAAGCGTTGGACCTAAGGTAAGATCGGAAAACACTTGATCTCTCATAGAATAATGTGTGTTTAGAGAAGGATTGCTCTTGTTTGGTTTGTTTGTCACTAGAGAGTCTTAGACTCCTAGGGAGGTTAGGTTTGTCCGCAAAAATAACTCTTTCCGCATGACATAGATATTTAAGGGATCTACATTTATTGAGTAGATATCCCTAATTCATGTATAAATAAGAGGAGCATCCTTCAAAGGAGGAGGAAAAATAGAACAATTATCAGTTATTCATTAGCATCAGATTTATGATTGTTCATTCAACATGAATAATATCATTTTCTTCAAATCATGAGTTATGAGTGTTGTTTGATTATTAAGGTGTGATAGTTGTTCATGTGTCCTCATTGAGGAATGGAAGGATCCCCATACTGAGATAAGTACACTTTGTTGTAGAGTAATGTTGTGAATATACTAATTTTAATTATGATGTTCATCTTATTTCTTTGCTATAAATACTTGTAGATAATTTCAGTATGAATTCATGTTATGGCTATGTTTTGTTGTGTGAAGGTTGATCTCCTTTCAGTAGCTAGGTTTTATGTGATAAGGACAACCAAGGTCTCCTAAGTTAGGAGTCTTTTCTCCATGAGCTAGATTAAACCGAAACAAGACTTACTTTCTCATATTCTTTCCTAGATTACATTTATGGGAATATTGTTTTCCTTTCATTATATAGTTTTTATGTGAGAAGGGCAACCAAGTCCTCCTAAGTTAGGAGACTCTTCTCCATGAGCTAAGAACTGAACTGAAAACAATATTTATTTGCTTTCATTAATATGCTTTCTTTCCTGCTTTCTTAGGTGTTTGGAAATGTTATTATAGGAATATTGTAGAAGGACAATCAAGACTCTTGAACAAGAGACTCTTCTCTATCTTCTAAAGTAAAATAATTCCATTGATCAAACATTTTTATGTTTTTTATAAAATAGATTTGATAGTTTAGATTTGTAATATGCATTTCCATTCCAAACAAACTTCCTACACTTGTTTCATCTGAGGTCCCATATATTTTGGTTTGCTTCTAAGTTTACGAAACCCCAGGTTGACAAATTAAATTATAGGGATTTAATAGACAGTTAAATCGCCCAACATTTTGGCGTGATTTCCAGGGAAGCAAACTTAGATGTAAGCTAATTAGGAAGATTGTTTAGGAAGATTTTTTATTTAGGATCATTTAGGGTTAATTGCATTTAGGAATGTTCATTTAAGTTTATTCTCATATTAAAAAAACATAGAAATAGAACACAAATCAAAAACCCCCATTCACTAAAAAAACAAAAAAAAACACAATAAAGATCCATATGTATATATGGAAGAACAATGAGTATAAGTTTGGAACAACTCACCCAGATCCTAGCAAGTGTCAGGATCTCTTCTTCTTGCGAAGAAGAGATCTTGACAGCAGTCAAAAGCTTAACTACTCCTCTAGAAGAAAACAATGAATTAACATTTGAAGAATCATGTATATCTGATGATGAACACTTATTTGAACAGGAGAACGAGGAGGACGAAGAGAAGTTGTAGCATGATCTAAATCAAAGTGGAAATCACGCCTATGAAAGCCTTATCGAAAGGTGGTTCGATGGTTTCAAACAAGTATGAGGTTAGATCAATTTTGTTTTTGTTTTTATTTCATTAAATCACGCTCACAAAAACTAGATTAGATCATCCTTGAATATTTTCATTTTAAAATTGCAAAATTGAAAATGAACATGTTTTTACTACTATTGCGTGAATGATTACATTGGAAATTTAATTACACGTAATAGTTTCTAATTTTCAATTAGCATAGAATAAATTTAATTTTTTTTTTAAAGTAACATAAACAAATTAGGAATAGAAATTATTTTATTTTATTTAGTTAAAAAAAGAGAAAGATTTAATTTAGTTTTAAAAAAATGAAATAAATTAATTTAAAAAAAAAAAACAAAATAAATCATTTTTTTCTTGAGTTAAAAAAAAAAAAAAAAAATAAAATGGAATAGAATAGAAATTTAAATTTTAGTTTAAAAAAAAAACAATACAAAATAAATTTAATTTTTCTAAATTTTTAGTTTCTAATAACAATACAAAATAAATAAATAAAAATTTAAAGATTTTAATTTTAAAAAATAAACAATTTTTTTTTTAAGAAATAAGATTTAATTTGTTGTATTTTTGATACCATATAAAATAAAACGATTTTTATTGTTAAAAAAAAAACGTAAAACCAACAAAAAGGAAATCAAGGATTTTGAAAAAAACACTAACATCGAATAAATTACAAAAAAACCACATTGCAAGTGAATGAAGGTCGCATAGTTGTTTGGTGATGGTCAAAACAATGTCGGCTGGTGAAACTACAAGTGCACTATCTACTCCATGCTGGGGGCTTCCTGGTTGTTCCACCCTACAAAGAAAATCAAACTGCTGAGTAAAATCAAACTGCTATCCGAGATCCATTGCAATGGTTAAAATTCGATGGTTAAAAACAAACACACGAATTTAAATTGAAATAAACCTACAATAAAAACACAAAATCTTTGTGCTATTCAATCAAGTTGTCGAGCTCAGGGAAGATGGACAATTTTAATTAAAGTAATAAAAATTTGTGCTTGTGAAGTTGAGCAGATCTGGCATGAGCAATCTCCAGCTACATAATTCATTGAACAATTGGGGATGTAAATTCTTTCATGGTGGTTTATGGACGATTACTATTCCAATGTAGGCCTGATCATCCACATCTCAATGACCGTAGAACTATCACTAGATATGGAGAGCTGTTGATAGGTTACCAAGGAATTTACAACAAGTGAGGCATCTTGATATTTTGAAAACCTGGGCTATGTTCTCACTGGTGGCACACTTTAGCAATGAGGGGATTAGCATTGCCCACAATTTTTGGCATATAGTTGAGTGAGGAAGTAAAAACGGTTTGATAGAGAAAACAAACAGAGGAAATGGAGGTAGAAATATAGCATTGAGGAATTGGAGAGCTAAGAAGGGTAAGCTAAGTAGATTGACCAAGGAAGTCGAGTCAGTTGGCAAGAATCTCGTGGAGAACAAAGGTAAGTAAAAAAAAATCCGATTCATTTCCTTAATATGATGGATATTTTAGAGGAAATATCGGGATTTATCGCCAAGATCTCTCAATGGACTCTCTGTCATTTATTTATTTATTGCTTCTTTATGCCACCATAAAAATCAGCCTCTCTATTTGAATTAAAATTTATCCAATCTTCAACCTGATTTCCTGTGATCTCCTGTTGATTTCACGTGATTCCCTGTATCCCCAAATCCCAAGCTTTAAGGCTGATGAAGAATTTGTTGCATACATCGAGGGCTACCAAAAAGACTTTTATTTAACTTGTACCGATCACCATGGGACTCCACAATCTCCAGCTAGCTTGATATTCATATAGCCTTCCATATTCATATGTAGCATAAATCTGTGGTTCCCTATCTATGAATGCAATCTTTTCAAATTATAGCAGCAACCAACATCGAAAAACTGGAGGTACATGAGATTTTTCAAGGACTCTGGCAAGATCTCAATTTGTGTGTTGGATAGATTCAAGAATCTCAAGGTCCTCAAATTTTCGATAGATTTCGGTAATGAATTGATTAAAGTATCTCTTAAAATCCAACACAATGAGATATCTCATATTGTAAGAAAAAAACATTCAAGGATTAATGTAAGACTTGGATTATGAGATAACATTAGAGTGTGAATCCCTAGACAATAGATTTTCTCCTCGATTATGAATATATCATTTTTCATCAAAGAAATTCTACCCCAACCTTGGCACTCTATGTTTGATAGTACACAAAGATCTTTTCCGAGTTTTACCAAACATTCAACACCCTTCAAAGATTCAGAAAGAGCCAAGTCATGCATTTTTCACTGGCTGTTTCTTCCAGGTTCTGGCCTGATAGAGGAGATATTGCAGGAAGCGGAAATTCTTTACCTTGACAGAGCTGAAGTGAACAACGAAGTGGCCAATGATCTCAAAGACGTAGGAAGGCATTATCTCAACCAAGCTCTTGCTCCTGTAACACATAATCTTCAAGCAGTTCTTCAAGCCTCTTCATTATGCAGCTAGAGGTGAACACTTAGAAGTCGTGAAGTTGCTGCTTTAAGTTGAAGCTTCTCCAAATAAGAAAAATATTTTAAGAAATATTCCTGCAGATCTCATGTACCCAGACACAGAAGTGAATTTGGTATTAATTGTTGCAACGTCAGTCATTAACAGAGCTAAACGTCGTTTTCCACATATCTGGCCTTGGTATCATCTCGATAGAAATCGTTGAGCCTCGGGAAGTCATCGATTTACCCTTTTTTTCACTGAGAGGGAGGAATAATCTTAATGAGGAATAAAATCTCAAGCATATGTATATACCATTTAGATTTCAGTATTTTTCATTTTTATTTGTATATAACATTTAGCTTTCAATATTTTTTTAATATATTATTTAGATTTTTATTTTATATGCCATTTAATTTTTAATGTATATATTTTCTTTTGATGCCATTTAGTTGTACATGTTTTTGATTCTCCTCTTCATTGTGGTAAAAATAAAAAAATAAAAATCAAAGTAATAAAAACAAATAAAAAAAAGGCAAAATAAATTTTGTTTATTTTTTTATTTAGTAAAAAAGAACAACAAAACAATTGAAAAAAAAAACAAATAAATTAAATTAAATTTTTTACAAATGGAGGTTCATAACTCTTGAAAACAATTTATACTTTCTTGGCATTACTTCAAAAGAACTTGCACGCAAAAGCAACAAGTAAAAAATTTTCATTTCATTTTGGTTGCTAAGCATTCATACTCATTCTTACGTTTTATATCTTTCAAAAAGCTCTTACAGTTTTCATGCAGGATTTGTACTAAGCTTTTACAGGTGTGCGACGATCCAAGTTCATGCAGATGTGATCTCCAGAAATCACATTTATGATTGAAAGCTTGAAGGAGATAATAACATATGTTGTGACATTTGTCACTACACATAAATCTTTTGCATCATGATATGTTTACCAACACTTCTCCTTCAAAGCCTCATCAGTAGTCCATGTTAAAGTCAACTGATTCATTGCGTTATCCATCATGACTTCATACATGTCTACTTTTCTGAGTCGCATACATTTTTGCCTTCTTTTTAGTTCATCTTTTTCCCTCACAAATAAACCAACCATCTCTCTACATTGCCTTGTTTTCCTTGCCATAAAAACTATTTGACCATAACATCTTGTATCTATAGTCCTACCAATCATTTTGTACGAACTCGCGTTGACTGATGTGGGATTCCTTAAGGCCCATGTTTCAACAAGTCTTGACCCATCAACCTCATCACCTTATCTGGGATAAAGACTAGAGTCATTATTAGTACCTTGAGGCTTGCATGCCTTAATGGCAACTCTTCTCGCCAACAAACAATGGGAATACATTAATGTCCCTTGTTTGTTGGATCTTGCAAGTGGCTCGACATCAACTCATTTATTTACACTTCGATACTTGGGTACCTTGGCACTCATTGACATTAATGGGGATTTTGCCTCGCATTGGTTAACTACATTCATCAATGGTCAGTAATCCAATGACTTCTTTCCATGTTTGACATCGACACATTTATTCACATGGAAAGAATTGTGCCACAATATGGGACAAGTTGAAGACTATATGATTCAGGAGCAGATTATTTTATACTTTGGAACAGATTCAGTAGTAGTAATAAAGGATCCACATTCACCACTTCATCCATAATATATGCAACCAAGACACAAATCACATTCTTGTATTCTTCATTCCATGATTCAACGGTAGAAGCTACACTTTTCTACATATACACAGTTTGTCTACTCAGGTAAGTAAAGGTATGTTCTTTTCTAGATTTTTATCAAACAATTCCTTTAATACTAAAATTATAATTTTTGGAAAATGTTTCACCATGTTCATTCACATTCACAATCACCATGTTCATATTCACATTCATACTCCATTATCACCTTCCATATGTCATATATGTCCTTTCTACACATGTCATCCTAACCAACATACTTTCTCCAAACAATTACTATTACACTATGATTTAAACGTTACATGTTTTGCAAATAATGATCAAAGAATGAATGGGTGATTAAATGTTTTCAAAGTATTTTGATGCAACATAAAAACAACGAAAGTATTGTAACACAAGAACCAATACTAATCAAATTTTGGTTGTCACACAAGAACGAACCAAAATAATATGTTGCAATCAAATGTTTTTTTAGAGAGAAGACTTTGCAAAAAGGAACAAAGTTGTCAAAAAGGAAATTATGTGAAGGTAAAAAAATCGATATCAGCCAAAGTTCATGTAAAAGCAAGACAATTCAAAAGATCAAATCATGATCAATGTAATAGATTGCATGAAGACATGCAATAACTTAAGTTGGGGGGTATGTTGGGCCGCCAAATTAACATCAATTTCGACTCCATTTTCACCTTTATCCTCATTTTTTCACCTCATTTCATCATATTATCATTACATAACCCTATATTTCCATTACCATATGAGTTTATATTTTCATTTTCCAAAGTTATTAATTTCATGTATTTAGAGTGAATTTATGATTAAAAGTTAGAGAAATAACATGTATTTGCTTATACCTAAAAGTGGCTTGAGTTTGATGACATGTGTAGATCATTTGGAAGCTTCCAAGGCACCCTTATGTGACCTCCCAAGATCAAATTCGAATTTCAACTCAAGAAGTGGACCATATTCCAAGGAGAAAGAGCATGGAGATTTTGATGTGTCATGGGATTTGTATCTAGTATTTAGGGATAGGTTGAGACAAGTATGGGTCTAGTAGATATTTAAGGGATCTACATGTATTGAGTAGATATCCCTAATTCGTGTATAAATAAGAGGAGCATCCTTCAAAGGAGGAGGAAAGAGAGAACAATTATCAATTATTCATTAGCATCAAATTTATGATTGTTCATTCAACATGAATAATATCATTTTCTTCAAATCATGAGTTATGAGTGTTGTTTGATTCTTAAGGTGTAATAGTTGTTCATGTGTGCTCATTAAGGAATGGAAGGATCCCCATACTGAGATAAGCACACTTTGTTGTAGAGTAATGTTTTGAATATACTAATTTTAATTATGATGTTCATCTTATTTCTTTGCTGTAAATACTTGTACATAACTTTAGTATGAATTCATGTTATGGCCATGTTTTGCTATGTGAAGGTTGATCTCCTTTCAGTAGCTAGTTTTTATGTGATAAGGACAAGCAAGATCTCCTAAGTTAGGAGTCTCTTCTCCATGAGCTAGATTAAACTGAAACAAGATTTACTTTCTCATATGCTTTCCTATATTACATTTATGTGAATATTGATTTCCTTTCAGTATATAGTTTTTTATGTGAGAAGGGCAATCAAGTCCTCCTAAGTTAGGAGACTCTTCTCCATGAGCTAAGAACTGAACTGAAAACAATATTTATTTTCTTTCATTTATATGCTTTCTTTCCTGCTTTCTTAGGTGTTTGGAAATTTTATTATAGGAAGATTGTAGAAGCACAATCAAGACTCTTGAACAAGAGACTCTTCTCTATCTTCTAAAGTAAAATAATTCAATTGATCAAACATTTTTATGTTTTTATAAAATAGATCTGATAGTTTAGATTTGTAATATGCATTTCCATTCCAAACAAACTTCCTACACCTGTTTCATCTGAGGTCCCATATATTTTGGTTTTCTTCTAAGTTTACGAAACCCCGGGTTGACAAATTAAATGACATGGATTTAATAGACAATTATATCGCCCAACACCTCCATTAGAAACCAAACCAATTGGCTGCAAGTGGGTCTACAAGAACAAGTATAAAGCTAATGGCTCACTTGACAAGCATAGAGCCAAGCTTGTGGCAAAAGGTTTTGCATAGAAGGAAGGGGTCGATTATGAGGAGACTTTTGCCCCCATTGAAAAATGGGCTACCATCCGGACACTTTGTGCCCTAGCAGCTCAGAACGGTTAGAAAGTCCATCAAATGGATGTAAAAACTGCCTTCTTGAATGGAGATCTAAAAGAGAATGCTTTTATGTCCCAGCCTGAAGGATTTGTTGTGAAAGGACATGAACATAAAGTATGAAAACTTGCGAAATCCTTGTATGGCCTCAAACAAGCACCATGAGCCTGGTATGAAAAACTAACTAAGCATCTTCTAAAACTTAATTTCAAACATTATGATCTTGATGATGCAACTTTCTTTGTTAAGAAGGTTGGAAAAATAATTGTATATATTGTGGTATATGTAGATGATATTTTGATGACAAGGAACAATTAAAGCTACATTGCATCCACAAAGAAGGAATTGAGGAAAGGTTTTGAAATGACTAATTTGGGTTATTTCATTACTATCTTAGTATTGAAGTAACTCAACATCCGAAGTCCATATTCCTTTCTCAAAAGAAGTACATTGGAGATCTGTTGAATAGGTTTGGCATGACAGAATGCAATCCTCTTACTACAATGGAACAAAACCTAAAGCTCACATCCATTGAAGGAAAATAATTTGAGGATGCAACAAAGTATAGACAGCTTGTAGGAAGTCTCAACTACCTAACTACAACTAGACTAGACATTTCATTTGTTGTTGGAATCCTCTCCAGGTTTATGCAAAAGCCTTGTGAGGGACATTGTTCTACTACAAAAAGAGTTCTAAGGTACTTGAAGGGAACTCAAGACTTTGGAATCAAGTATACATAGGTGGGCGACTTCAGCTTGATTGGATACTCTGATTCAGACTCGATGAAGACAAAAAACTGGCGGTATCTATTCAAGTTATGCGATGTCTTAAGTCAGGAGTTGTCTCGTGGAATCATGCAAACATCAGTACCAGAGATTCCACAACAGAGGCAAAATATGGCAGCAACTGAGCAACAAAAGAAATTGTGTGGCTCAGAATCTTGAAGATTTGTAGGAAAACAGTAAATCGATCCACTCATGATTGACAATACTCAGTAATAAAAGTTGCGCAAGAACCAAGTTCCATGATCAAATGAAGTACATCGTGCTAAATATCTTGATCGACATCATTTGAGCCAAAACAATCCATCTCCGCCATGTTCCACTAATGAGAAAATTCAGTGTCTTCACCAAATTCTTGGAAGAGAAAAAGCTTGAAAGATTTAGAATGATGCTTGGAACTCACCACATCCCTTCAGATTAGGGGGGGAATGTTGACACCTATCATCAGGATGGGGGACACTGTTAATGGATGTAAATAAATAATAGAAAAAGAAGAAAGAGTCACTGGGAGATGAAATGAACAGTTCTCCCTCCATGTAAATAAAAAAGACCAACCTGAATGAATATCATGAATTGTTTGAGAGTTACTCCTGCCCGACACATTCATGAATTATATATTCCTGTAGAAAATTTGTAACTTCCTATAGCAGCACCTGTAAATTCTTGTAGAACTCTTCTAGCATGTATATACTTGCCAATAATTGCTCAAAAAGCTTCGTTTTTGTCCCTTAGGGTTGAATCATGACCCTTAGGCTCTAAATACATGATTTACGAAGAATAAACACCAATTAGGATATGCATTTTAAAAATTATATTAGGCCTATTTATTTGAATTCATGCTCTTAGGATTTCAATTACAAATTGTTGTTATTGCCTAGGCTTAATTTCTTTTCTCTTGTTTGGGTAGGTAAGCACCGACGGGGGATTTGAACCAGTGACCTATCATAAAGAGTGTCTTAACAGTGCACCCATTCATCATCAATCCAAAGCCCCATGGGCTTAGGCTTAATTTCTTTTCAAAGTAACATTCTCATTTATGAAAATAATTTTGGATTTGATTTCATTATATTCACTCCATTACAACATGACAACGAAGGAAGGACACATTATATGCTACACATATAATGTCGATACCTCTTAAGTTTATACGAACCCTAGGATGATAATTAAAGTTGGTAGCCTTGGGAATGGCAACATTCTTATTGCAATAATGAGGCTCATCACTTTTTGGTGTTGTTGTCGGGGAGGTGTCTAAGTATGTATTGTTTTATTCCCCATTTGATTCATTTCGTTTACTTTCTGCAAAAACAAAAAGTTGCATTGGGCATCTTTCTTTTCAAGAACAGAAAATTTCATTGCATTAGCATTCTTATTCAAAAACATTTATCCAACACCAACCCCCCCCCCGCCCACCCCATTTGATCACATGGTGCAGTAAGAGCCACATCACCATTTATTTTTGCAGGTAGAAGAAGAAGAGGTGATAGACAAGTTAGGGGAAATGGATGGAGATGATGATAATGAAGAAGATCCTATTGGATTTCCATTTGGATATTGATGTCAGTGTGTAGATGAAGAACATCCCTCCAAATTTTCTTCCAAAATTTCATGGTCTAATGTCAAAGGATCCCGAAACCTTTCTCTTTGAATTTGAAATTGTTTGTAGATCTCATGGTTACTTGTTAAACACTCAAAAATTGAAATTGTTTCTGGCAACATTAAAGGATAGAGCTATTAAAAGGTTCACGTGTTTAAGGACTAATTCAATAAGATCATGGAATAATATGAAAAAAGATATTTGTAGAAAAATATAAATATTATGATCTTAAAGAAGAAATGTTTCAAATGAATAAAAAAGAATATGAGAGCCTTGAGGATCTAATTGAGAGGTTCATGTATAATGTTAAGAGGGAAAAATTACATCATTTAAGATCATACACACTAAAAGCCCTCTTACTTAGAACAATTAGGGATGAGTGGATTGATATCCTTGATATCCTGAGTAGAGGTGATGTATACCAATTATAATTTGAAGAAATTTGTGAAATGTTAGTGTCAGTGTCTTCACACTACCATCAGTGATCAACGTTTAGTCTTTTGCACTTATATTAGGATTCCCATTCTGATGAGTTGCATTCCATTAGGTCATGGATCAACTAATGGTAGGGTACATTTCAGTTTTTCCCCCATGACACATATTTGCTGACCTCTTTTCATATGTGATTCAGTCAATGGTTCAGGTTCAGGTTCATTTTCAGTTTATTTCATCAAATAGGTATTAGGTATTAGGGTTATAGTCTCATTAGGTATTAGGGTTTTACCATGACAAATTTTCAGTAACCATTGACTAATAATGGTCAGAAAACACATGAGGATGACAATAATCATCAAAAAGTTTTAATTTCATAATTTGTAAACTTAATAAATTTTTACAGAGCATTGGTATATTATTTGTAAATTTCATGTAATTTTATTATTTCTCGTATGTAATTAATATTCTCATGCTACTCTTGGTCACCTACTGATATTTCCAAGTACATGCCATTGCAAAAGCCAAAGAAATCAAAGCATCAGTTCACATATTTCAAGCAAAAGATCAAGCATCCTAAAAGCAGAGTATTTGAAAAAGGAAATAGACATTATAAAGTGGGTTTTGAAAATTAAAAAATCAAAATTTGTCAAGCCATATAAAGGTCATCCATCTCTTAAGTTATTTCATTGTTTGAGTTGAGGTCTATGAGCAAAAATGTGATTTTGAAGTGTTATTGAGCAAAGGGAGTGAAATAATTGTGTTTGTGGAGAAATCTTCCTAGCGCTATGCATAGAGCTGGCGCTACGAACCTGGGTTTTTCCTGTAGTGTTAAATTGAATTGGCACTACGCACCAAACTAGTGCTACGCACCTGGGTGAGTGCACTATGCACCTGGAAGTTGAGCTACAGATTGTTGCAAATTGCACTAAATCACCTCAAAACTTCTCCATTGCCTCTTTGCAAGTAAGTACACCATCATTCTTTTTGAAAAGAGGTTGTTGCATCAGTATTTGATGGTTTTGTCTCTTAAAAAATCAAACCCTAATTGTCACTAAATCATCATATATTTGAAAATCTCACTCATTACTACTGTCCTATATCATTTATTTGTGGTTCCCTAAACCCCATCCCCTCATATATCATTCCCTAAACATCATTCCCTCATACATTTCCCCAATTCCCAAACCCTACACTATCCCAAAACCTTACTCCCTATTCCCAAACCCTACTCACTCACTAAAATCCCATCCCCTGTTCACTCTCACCTATTTTCCTATTAAAATATCTTCATACTCATCTTATATCCATTCACCCTATCTCTTCATTCGCCACACTTCATTCACCACAAGAGAAACAGCTATACAACAATGGAGAGGGACAGTGAGTATGAGCTAGAAGATGAAACCCTTAGTGACAGTTCCAGGGAGAGAGACACACAGGGCAGGAAGCCTCATAAGGGAGGAAAACATGTCAGAGAGGAGCCCACCAGTTTGAGGGAGCTGCAAGCCTGCCCATTTTCCGTTTCTTGTTTTAGACACCAGTCATGTTTCAGTTTCTGTGAAATGGTGGAAAGGGTTAAATCTCATCATGAATTAGCAAGGTTGTTTGTGACACATTTGGACAACAATGAGGTAAACCTTGATGGAGTTACATTCACTTTGTCACCAGTTGTCATTTTAGAGGCTACAAGTATTCCAAATGTGGGTGAAAAGTGGAACAAAGGTTAGGACATTGACAGGGAGTACTATGAGCCTTACATCAAGGCTAAATATCATAACAAACTCAAGAGAGTATTCCCCTTTAAACTCTTGGAGGACAGGTTTGCTCCATTGATGAAGATCATCATCAAGTACTTTACTAGTGAAGGTAGGTTCTCCCATTTGTATGCCTACCACATTAGATTGTTGATGCATTTCAATAGGGTGAGAACGATGAATATTCCCTACTTTATGTTCAGAAACATTGAGAAGATGGCACTCATTGTAAAGAAGAATTTATACCCCCAGTAGTTTACCAACATCTACCACTACTCTTTGATTAAAATCATTATTTTACATCAATTGAACCTTCTCAACATGCCATGGGAAACTTTCATTTCTCATGAAATGTTCGAAGGCCCTCAACTTTTTTTATCAGTGCCACATGAAGAAGGTGGACCTTCAGGACATGAAAAGGTCCAAGAAACTAAAATTGTTAGAGTGCCAGTATTTGTGACATATGAGAGGGGCACTAGGAAAATTTTTGCAGTTGCTAGGCGAGTATTACCTCCACAAGGTGTGGAAGGGGTCTCGCCTTAATCTTCAGGCCACAGGCAAGTGCTATCTCCACAAGGAGTGGAAGGGGCTTTGCCTTCTTGTTCAGCTAAACAAGTACAGGTTGGGAAGCAACACAAGGGAAAAGGTAAAGGTAAGAAAAAGATGCATGAGAAGGATCCTAGTGATGGGCAAGAGAGAGATTTTAACCTTGTTGATCATGAGGAGGCATAAGGAGTTGATGTCATTGACTTGGATGCTCAAGAACCAAGGACTATAAAAGACATGATCATTAAGGAACAAGAGGCTGAGATACAAGCCTTGTCTAACAACTTAGAGAGGGCTAAATGGGTCATCAAATATCTAGATCAAGAAAATAAACAATTGACTGATAAGAAAGTCCTCATGGAGTTGCAAAAGATCAAGGAGAACCAGCAAAAGGCTAAGAAGGCTAAGGTCAAGTTGATTTCCATTGAGCAAAAGATTGAGAATGAACGAGAAAATTGGCTTGAAAAGATAAATATACACCTTGAGGGGCTTCTTGAGAAGGCCAATAGAGACAAGAAGATGCTTCGCCACATGGCCTATCACTATATGACTCGGAACAAAATATGCAACATAAGGATGAGGAAGCTTAAGGCTAGGTTGAGGAAGGCCTTAAGGAGAAAAAAGGATCAAGACAAGTTTAAAAATATTGGTTGAAGCCTCACTAACCCATAAAAGCAATTAATGATAGTGCCTTGTGCCAAATCTGGGCAAGCTTTGACAATTTTTTGTCATTTTCAATTTTTGGAATTTTAAAACATAGAAATTTGCCATAGGTGCATAGCGCCACCGACGCTACACTTTTCACTGGAAGACTTTATGGAGAAATGGCTTGTATATTTGGATTTAGCATGATGAGAGCATCAAACCTACAAAATATCAACAATTTTGGAGCAAAACTTGGTCACCTAAAGGTCAAAAAACCATCAAAAAATGACCTCTCTGCTTCTTTTTGGACACATAGAAGCAGCCTTGGGAGATTTCACGTTTAAGGGGGAAAACGACCTCCAAATGAAAAAATTCAAGATGTTCCAGAAACTATATAGGAATACCTTTCCAATGAGATATCGTGGGCTCAATTTGGCTAAGGGTAATACCTCGAAAAGCAGTTGTGAAGTGGCACTACACACCTAGCCAGTGGTGCTACGCATAGAGCCAGTTTGCCCAAAAATTCAAATTTCGCCTAGTTTTTCTACAAGTTGACTTTTTCTCCCAACATGGATGAATTTATGATTGTAAATGATGCTATGCTATGCAAATTTAATTGTAAAATGAACTTAGAAGGTATATTCATCATTTTGAGGTGGTTTGGGGGTAAATGAATCAGTTTCCATGGTTTTAGAGGCAAGTTGTTTCATTGCCTATATTCATATTCCTTGTTGGGAAATGGTTGTAACAGTCCCTTATCTCTTGGATTCAACCCCTGATGGCTGGCATAGGTGGTTTTGATGTCTATATTATGTATTTTTTCAGTCATTAGCAAAGGTTGGACTCTCTTGGATGCTCTGAGCTACATTGTACATCTTTACTGCAGTTTGGCAAGGAACTAAACAAGGATTTGCAGCTATTTTTGTGGGATACTTGTGGTAAAGTGTTTTAGCATAGTTTCTTCTTCTGTTATTAGTTTTTTCTCATTTTTTATGTGTGCCACAATCTTATTCATTCTTCTAACTAAATGAAATCAAGATAGATAGGTAGAATACATTGGTTATAGTGTTATGCCTTGGGAATCCATTTAGTTTTTGATGTTTTCTACTATTTGAAGATGACCCATGAACTTTGCATGCCTTCCTCAGCTCCTCACCAGTCTTAGACCTACCATCTCACTCAATTTCAAGTGCTAAAACACCTACCTACCTCGCCCCATAGAACACCTTGCATTCCTGACTTGATTTCCCGGACCCAAAGTTGCCTGCTCCATTTGATCCAGCAAAACCATCAAAATAACTCAAAAAACCCTAGAGCTACTATACCTAGCCTAAAATCCATATTTGCAGTCATCTCAACTAAGATTGACAATGAGAGAGCCCTCTCTCAACCTGGTAGGGCTAGCTACTATTTAAGCTTATTTTGTGGTTATCCTAGAATTGCCTCCCTTCAGCCTGAGGTCAATCTAGGCTCTAACATAGTGGCGACCATACTGGGGAACATAGTTTTATGTTCCTCAGAAAAATGTATCAAGTTTAGATTTGATTGTTGATGGTGGACAACAATCAGACACTGAAAGGCTGAAATCATTCACCTGGCGACTCCAGTGTCGAAGAATCCCAAGGTTCAGAAATTTTATTGCAACTCTACTCTTCAAGAATTAGTAGCCTGAAGAATTTCTTGGTGAATTAATTGTTATCAAAATGGATTCGCTGGATTAAAGGTATGCTCCCATGAGCTGAGATTACATTCTAGGTTTCTCAAATAAAATTCCTAAGGTAGATTGGCAAAGGAATTTGCCTATGTTTAAAGATGATGATAGGAATGATGCTGCTTTACATCTAGTTAGATTTCACATGCATATTTGCAAGTTGAAGGTTGATTTTCCCAAAGACTTCTTGATGAATATATTCATGGCCACTTTGGAAGGTGAATCCCGATATTGGTATGAAATTTCGTTGCCTACTAGTATTTATTGTTTGAAGGATTTTCATACCATGTGTATCAAGAATCTTGTCTATCCTTAATATTATTTTAGAACTGTTGTAAACATGTTTATTGTTTTATTGAAAATCTTGAGAAAGTTTATGAAGATGATGACTTCATGGACAATGAGATCATGGAAGCTTTTGAAAAGTGTGCAACAAGAAATTCTAAATTTAGGAAGTGTTAAAAATAGAACTGTTAAAAATAACACTTCTAAAAATAGTAGTTTGGCCAACTTGTGTGAGAGGTGAAACTGCTAAAAATAACATCTTCTTAAAATAGCATTTCTGGGTCCCTTCCTATTCATAGCAATCCCTGGTCTATCTATAGGAAGTAAATTCGAAATTGATATTAACAGCAGTTTGTAAATTAATTAATTAATTTAGTTTGAGTTAATTACTTAAGGAATTATGAACTTGAAGTCTATGTGAGGACATGCAACAGTTTCTCCTTTGATTGAGGGATTTATCCATCAACTAAAAGATGATGATGAGTTGTAATTAGTTGGCTCGGTTAATTGAGTCAAGTCCAGTTATATTAATTTAACAAGTTGTTAAATTAATGAGATTCAGTTTGTTAATGCTTGCATGCATGTAACAACTGGTATTTTCAGATAACTGAATATTATAGCTTAAATAACACATGCATGTCAGTTCTGTCAGAGACCCAGTTGAGATCAGAGAAGGGACAATGTACTATTAGTTGGATGAATATTTTTCCTATAAAGGAAGCTCATCCATAATGAGGATTTATCTCCTTCAGGTTTTTGCAGTTATTTCAGAGGTCAATGTTGTGTGTGAGGTGAGAATCACACAAGTTGCAGCTAGAGGACCCAGGAAAAAATGTGCATAGAAATAGGAGGCTTGGAGGGCAGAGGAGAAGGTTTATAAGAAGCCTTTGACTGTTTATGAGTAGCAGAGAGATTGCACTCAGAGCTAGATAGCTTCCGAGCTAAGGCTTTGTGTAATCCGGACATATTTCCACTTGTATGATAATATAAAGATGGGGTTTTATGCTGGTGCTTTCCCCAGTGATATATTATGTGTTATGTGTGATTGATTCCTTCTTATCAGTTATATGTTCATGCTTGATGTTCCTCATGGTTGATTAGCTTCCGCAAAATTTATGGTAGATGTAGATCTAGTATTATGCTTTAGTACATTGCATATATCGGTTTGTCATTTTCAATTTTTGGAATTTTACAACACTGAAATTTTCCATAGGTGCATAGCGCCATCGACGCTACACTTTTCACTGGAAGACTTTATGGAGAAATGGCTTGTATATTTGGATTTATCATGATGAGAGCATCAAACCTAGAAAATCTCAACAATTTGGGAGCAAAACTTGGTCACCTAAAGGTCAAAAAACCATCAAAAAATGACCTCTCTGCTTCTTTGTGGACACATAGAAGCAGCCTTGGGAGATTTCACGTTTAAGGGGGCAAACGACCTCCAAATGAAAAAATTCAAGATGTTCCAGAAACTATATAGGAATACCTTTCCAATGAGATATCGTGGGCTCAATTTGGCTAAGGGTAATACCTCGAAAATCAGTTGTGAATTGGCACTACACACCTAGCCAGTGGTGCTACGCATAGAGCCATTTTGCCCAAAAATTCAAATTTCGCCTAGTTTTTCTACAAGTTGACTTTTTCTCCCAACATGGATGAATTTATGATTGTAAATGATGCTATGCTATGAAAATTTAATTGTAAAATGAACTTAGAAGGTATATTCATCATTTTGAGGTGGTTTGGGGGTAAATGAATCAGTTTCCATGGTTTTAGAGGCAAGTTGTTTCATTGCCTATATTCCTATTCCTTGTTGGGAAATGGTTGTAACAGTCCCTTATCTCTTGGATTCAACCCCTGATGGCTGGCATAGGTGGTTTTGATGTTTATATTATGTATTTTTTCAGTCATTAGCAAAGGTTGGACTCTCTTGGATGCTCTGAGCTACATTGTACATCTTTACTGCAGTTTGGCAAGGAACTAAACAAGGATTTGCAGCTATTTTTGTGGGATACTTGTGGTAAAGTGTTTTAGCATAGTTTCTTCTTCTGTTATTAGTTTTTTCTCATGTTTTATGTGTGCCACAATCTTATTCATTCTTCTAACTAAATGAAATCAAGATAGATAGGTAGAATACATTGGTTATAGTGTTATGCCTTGGGAATCCATTTAGTTTTTGATGTTTTCTACTATTTGAAGATGACCCATGAACTTTGCATGCCTTCCTCAGCTCCTCACCAGTCTTAGACCTACCATCTCACTCAATTTCAAGTGCTAAAACACCTACCTACCTCGCCCCATAGAACACCTTGCATTCCTGACTTGATTTCCCGGACCCAAAGTTGCCTGCTCCATTTGATCCAGCAAAACCATCAAAATAACTCAAAAAACCCTAGAGCTACTATACCTAGCCTAAAATCCATATTTGCAGTCATCTCAACTAAGATATACAATGAGAGAGCCCTCTCTCAACCTGGTAGGGCTAGCTACTATTTAAGCTTATTTTGTGGTTATCCTAGAATTGCCTCCCTTCAGCCTGAGGTCAATCTAGGCTCTAACATAGTGGCGACCATACTGGGGAACATAGTTTTATGTTCCTCAGAAAAATGTATCAAGTTTAGATTTGATTGTTGATGGTGGACAACAATCAGACACTGAAAGGCTGAAATCATTCACCTGGCGACTCCAGTGTCGAAGAATCTCAAGGTTCAGAAATTTTATTGCAACTCTACTCTTCAAGAATTAGTAGCCTGAAGAATTTCTTGGTGAATTAATTGTTATCAAAATGGATTCGCTGGATTAAAGGTATGCTCCCATGAGCTGAGATTACATTCTAGGTTTCTCAAGTAAAATTCCTAAGGTAGATTGGCAAAGGAATTTGCCTATGTTTAAATATGATGATAGGAATGATGCTGCTTTACATCTAGTTAGATTTCACATGCATATTTGCAAGTTGAAGGTTGATTTTCCCAAAGACTTCTTGATGAATATATTCATGGCCACTTTGGAAGGTGAATCCCGATATTGGTATGAAATTTCGTTGCCTACTAGTATTTATTGTTTGAAGGATTTTCATACCATGTGTATCAAGAATCTTGTCTATCCTTAATATTATTTTAGAACTGTTGTAAACATGTTTATTGTTTTATTGAAAATCTTGAGAAAGTTTATGAAGATGATGACTTCATGGACAATGAGATCATGGAAGCTTTTGAAAAGTGTGCAACAAGAAATTCTAAATTTAGGAAGTGTTAAAAATAGAACTGTTAAAAATAACACTTCTAAAAATAGTAGTTTGGCCAACTTGTGTGAGAGGTGAAACTGCTAAAAATAACATCTTCTTAAAATAGCATTTCTGGGTCCCTTCCTATTCATAGCAATCCCTGGTCTATCTATAGGAAGTAAATTCGAATTTGATATTAACAGCAGTTTGTAAATTAATTAATTAATTTAGTTTGAGTTAATTACTTAAGGAATTATGAACTTGAAGTCTATGTGAGGACATGCAACAGTTTCTCCTTTGATTGAGGGATTTATCCATCAACTAAAAGATGATGATGAGTTGTAATTAGTTGGCTCGGTTAATTGAGTCAAGTCCAGTTATATTAATTTAACAAGTTGTTAAATTAATGAGATTCAGTTTGTTAATGCTTGCATGCATGTAACAACTGGTATTTTCAGATAACTGAATATTATAGCTTAAATAACACATGCATGTCAGTTCTGTCAGAGACCCAGTTGAGATCAAAGAAGGGACAATGTACTATTAGTTGGATGAATATTTTTCCTATAAAGGAAGCTCATCCATAATGAGGATTTATCTCCTTCAGGTTTTTGCAGTTATTTCAGAGGTCAATGTTGTGTGTGAGGTGAGAATCACACAAGTTGCAGCTAGAGGACCCAGGAAAAAATGTGCATAGAAATAGGAGGCTTGGAGGGTAGAGGAGAAGGTTTATAAGAAGCCTTTGACTGTTTATGAGTAGCAGAGAGATTGCACTGAGAGCTAGATAGCTTCCGAGCTAAGGCTTTGTGTAATCCGGACATATTTCCACTTGTATGATAATATAAAGATGGGGTTTTATGTTGGTGCTTTCCCCAGTGATATATTATGTGTTATGTGTGATTGATTCCTTCTTATCAGTTATATGTTCATGCTTGATGTTCCTCATGGTTGATTAGCTTCCGCAAAATTTATGGTAGATGTAGATCTAGTATTATGCTTTAGTACATTGCATATATCGGTTTGACCTGCAGGTGAAATTTCTACATAATATCAGTGAGCTAGCTGATTTGTAGAGAAAATTCTACATGGTATCAGAGCACAGGTGATCAAGGAAGAATAATATACTAGAGGAGATTTCGAATCTTTGAGTTTTGGGACGAGAGTTTGCAGAGAATATCTGAAAATTTTTGTACAAAAGTTTTAGAAATAAATACCATGTTTGGATTCCTTGCGAAAAAATACCCAAAAAAAAAAAAATCAGCTGAATCAGAGTTCAGATGAGGTAGATATCGCTGATTTAAAATCAACTCTTTTTCCAGAAACTTTCGTGACACCAGGAAATAGAAGTGGAAAAAAATTGGTGTGCTAGCCAAAAACCTGTATGCACTTGAGGTACAAGATGCATGCAAAGCCTTGAGGATCAAGGAAAATGTTAGATACTTGGTTGTTGAGAGGGAGATTATATTACCTCTCAACATGCAGTGCCAAAAGAAGTCTTAGACGATTGTGGAGGAGCCACGATTGGAGCAACAACTTCAGGAGGTTGTGGAGTAGCCACAGCTAAAGAAGCTGAGAGAAGATCAAGTAGAGACATCTACTCATGTAGAGATCTCTAGTAGGGGAACACTTCGAGCCAGGTGGGTAGAGGGATCACATGTAGTGATACCTCTAGGTAGGAGGTGGGGCGATGTGGAGTGATTGTCCCAAGGAGGAGGGGTAGGATCCTTGAGGTACCCAACCTCTTGGATAAGATCTTGCTACGGGAGCCCTAATGTGGAGTAGCATGAACTAATTGATTGGGTAGAGATGGATGCGGATGGAGTGGCAGAGAGAGCTACAGTGTAGGGAATCTTAGGACAGCACAAAGCATGCAGGTAATCCGAATTGGATCCACAAAACACTGTCAAGAACTTTGATTGTATCGAGTTAAACAAATCTTTAATGAAATCCAAAACAACATCAAAAACACCCTGAACCAGTGGCCATGGCGGCCAGCGTGGAACGACGAGGACCTTGGTCAAAGCGCACTAGCCGAGGCCCATGGAGATTGCACAGGAGGTCAAAATAGCCCATGGGAGCCCCGAATCGGGAAAGGAGGTGATTTTGACGCTTAAGCGCTAATCGTGCATCGC
Organism: Pinus taeda; assembly: GCA_000404065.3. Lineage (NCBI taxonomy): Eukaryota > Viridiplantae > Streptophyta > Pinopsida > Pinales > Pinaceae > Pinus > Pinus taeda. Next base: position 154,636 of record APFE031410528.1, on the reverse strand, counting down.
TGGGAAAATAGGGCCGAAATGGGGGAGCCTTAAGCACTCGGTCATGTTGGGAGTTAGAGAACCGCGGGTGGAAAAACAAAAAGCTCTAAAGGACAAAGGCGGGACCCGTGCTCTAGAAAACCGGAAATATCGATCGGGGCGCCCTTGAACGGTAAGAGGTTTTGGAGGAGAGCAGAGTGATCCCACTTAGCAATCGATGCGTGGCAGCGGAGGTGAGAGAAAAACCACCGTGATCGCGTGCTAACAGTCGAGCAAGTCAACCACGCTCGACGTGCGTATGACGTTGGATCTGGAGGAGACCAGATCAGACGACTGAAATTGCGCACGATAGACAGAAACAGAATCAACAGGGAAATAAGCTACGATTTAAAAGGATTTGGAATCCATTTGACCACCACAGTGGAGAAAGAACATATCCACGACATAACCGAAGAAACGAGCCGACGAAGCATGCTAGCACTAATTAGATTGGGACATGTGGCACTCCCTGAGCATTCATGCTGACGCTGAACAGGGAACTCCAAGCACAGCTGCAGAAGGTGAATCGACACAGGCGGGAGGGGAACCGAACAGGCACAGGGATCGTATGGTTAAAGCCATGAATGGAGATAGTCGAATTAAGTTGGACGATTTGGAGAGAAGTCCAAGCGACTAGAGAGACAGTGAACAGTGAACCATGAGAGGAGGACTGAACATAGAGAACATTAAAGCCAAGAAGAGGAGACAGAGGGCCGATCTGACCACAAGTAGCATCGAGCACTAGAGAGCTTGAAGATTCAAGCCTTCCCATAGAGGAATCTGTCCGAACTGAGCATCACATTTGGCTCTTTCCACTGTAGACCAAGGGTCACAGAGTTGGTAGGAAGAACAAGAGTCTGTGTACTCTGAGTGGCTTGGGGAATCCAAGAACCACCCTACCAAGCAAAATCTGTTGTCAGGGGAACTCATATTGAGTCCCTATAATGTATTTTCTTTGTTGTAAGACACAATAAAACAAGGCCACCACTAAAGCTGGACCAGAGACGTAGCCCTGGAAAATAGGGTGAACTCCTTATTAAAAATTGTTTGTGTCTTGTGTTGCTTACTGCATTTCTCTGTTGTCTTTCCATTCAAAATCTCTGTGTATTGGTAATCTGATCGATCTGTTGTTTCAATAACACAGAACACACACTAGCACATGAGTTTGTAATACCTTTTGTTTAATAAATCTTCAATTGATGTCACTCATAGGGTGATTATCAGATCAAGTGGTATAAGAGATTTAGGCTGTAAGGTTAAACAAGCTTCTGTTGGTTTAGCTGTGAATGCTCACTGGATCAAAATTCAAATTAGGAGAAGGAGAGTTGGTGGAAACTAATCCTAAAATTGGGAGAGTCTATTCTCGGAAGACAATGTAAGAAGAAGGTTCTATAGGGCCAGACCCCCAGTTCATAGAAAGATTCCTAGCTATAAAGTCTATGGTAGAAGAAATGTATAGGGACTTTAGAAAGCATAAAGGTGAGGATTCATCAGGCTCTAAACAAGATAAAGAAGAAGATGAATCTCATCCCCATGACCACTCAAAAGGAAAGGGAAAAGAAGAAAGCTTTCCTACACCCCCTAGTAGTCCTGTGCATAATAAGAAATCATCCTTGATTAAGCTAGATGTTAAATTTGATTTGCCTATATATGATGGAGATCTAAACACTAAAAATTTGGACAACTGGATTAGACAAATTAATGTGTATTGCAGAGTACAAAACATAGACTCAGAAAAGAGTAAGATTTAGCTGGCAAGCCTACGCCTAGGAGGCACTGCCTGTTGGAATTATGATAAAAATGTTGTACTTGATGGAAACCCACTCATCTCAGATGATAAATTATAGTGCAGCAAAGTTCACAGAATTTTATGCAGAGAAAGGTTCATTTCATGTGGAGAAAAGTTCACGGAATTTTGTGCAGAGAAAAGTTTATTTCATGTGGAGAAAAGTTCACGGAATTTTATGTAGAGAAAGGTTTATTTCATGTCGAGAAAATTTCACGGAATTTTATGCAGAGAAAAGTTTATTTCATGTAGAGAAAAGTTCATGGAATTTTATGCAGAGAAAAGTTTATTTCATGTGGAGAAAATTTCACGGAATTTTATGCAGAGAAAAGTTTATTTCATGTGGAGAAAATTTCATGCACTTTCATGGTTTGGTTAGGACTTATGAAGCACAAAGACGAAGCATTCGAAAAATTCAAATCTTTCAAAACCTTGGCTAAAAACAAATCAGATCACAAAATTAAGTGCCTCAGGTCTAACAGAGGTGGGGAGTTTACCTCAAATGAATTTTTTGATTTCTGTGAAGAACATGGAATAAGAAGGGAATTCTTTACAGCTAGAACTCCTCAGCAAAATGGAGTAGTGGAAAGGATGAACAGAACCATTCAACAAATGGCTCATGCTATGCTTGATGAGTCTGGAACTCCCGCAACCTTTTGGGGTGAAGCTGCATTTGCTGCGGTCGTTATTCTCAACAAAACAAATGTCCGAGTGAACAACACTCAAACTCCTCATGAGCTCTGGTATGGTGAGACTCCTTCAATAAAGCATTTCAAAATTTTTGGAAGCAAATGCTATATTAAGAATAATGATGAACAACTTGGCAAACTTGAACCTAGAGCAGATGAAGGCATTCTCCTTGGTTATTCTCCACATAGCAAAGCATATAAGTGTTACAATAAAAGACTTGGAAGAATTGTTGATAGCATTGATGTAGTGGTTGATGAAAAAGGATACATTCCTAGGCAAGTAAATTATGAAAACATCGAAGAGGATGAAGACTACCCTCAAAATCAGACTGATGATGAAGAAGAAAACTATGAAGAAGAAACCCATGAGGAGCCAGAGGAAAAGATAAGGATAGAAGAAAAGACTCCTTCTAGGTATGTTCAAAAGAATCATCCAGAATCACAAATTTTGGGGGAAAAGGAGGCTGGCATACAAACAAGAAGAACAATTGCAGAAGCTTCAAGCTATTTGGCATTACTCTCCTCCACTGAACCACAAAATGTAAGAGAAGCTTGCAAAGATGAATGCTGGGTCAAGGTAATGGATGAAGAACTTGAACAAATAGAAAAGAACAACACTTGGGAGTTGGTTCCTAGACCAAAAGATAAGAATGTGATAGGAACAAAATGGATCCTCAAGAACAAGTTGAATGAAAATGGGGATGTTATTAGAAACAAGGCTAGACTTGTTTGTAAAGGGTATGCTCAACAAGAAGGAATAGAATTTGAAGAAAATTTTGCTCCTGTTGCTAGACTTGAGGCCATCCGAATTTTCCTTGCTCTCTCGAGTTTTCAAAAGTTCAAAGTGTTTCAAATGGACGTGAAATCAGCCTTTCTGAATGGGGACTTCGAAGAAGAAGTGTACATTGAGCAACCAGATGGTTTCATCCTTGGGAATGATCCAAATCTTGTTTGCAGACTAAAAAAGGCTCTCTATGGTCTTAAACAGGCTCCAATGGCTTCGTACTATCGTTTGGACAAGTATCTTCATCAACAAGGCTTTTCAAAAGGATCAGCAGATAGAAATCTTTATATCAAGATAGAAAATAACAAATTGCTAATACTTGTTGTGTATGTAGATGACATTATCTTTGGCAGCAATGAAGAAGCTATGAGTCAAAGCTTTGCCTTGGTGATGCATAAAGAATTCGAAATGTCTTTGCTTGGAGAGCTGACATACTTTCTTGGATTGCAAATCCAACAGAATGAAGGCGGTATCTTCTTGTCTCAAACCAAGTACCTCAAGCAGATTCTGAAGAAGTATGGCATGGAAGATGCAAAACCAGTATGTACCACCATGGTTACAGGATGCAGTCTTAGTGCAAATGATGAATCAACAGCAGTACATGAGCCAACCTATAGATCTATGATTGGAAGTCTACTTTATTTGACAGGTACCCGACCAGACATCATGCATGCAGTAGGAATAGTTGGAAGATTTCAGGCTAATCCAAAGGAAACACATCTTCAGGAAGTGAAGAGAATCTTTAAGTACCTTCAAGGAACTCAAAACTATGGCTTATGGTATCCTAGAGATACAGATCTCACACTTCATGCTTATATAGATGTAGATTGGGCCGGAAGCGTGGATGACAGGAAGAGCACAAGTGGTGGTGCATTCTTTATGGGTTCCAGATTAGTATCTTGGTTCAGCACGAAACAAAGTTTGATTGCTTTATATACTACTGAAGTGGAATATGTGGTTGCTGCATGTTGTTGCACTCAACTTCTTTGGATGATGCAGACCTTGCAGGACTTTCAAATCACTTGTACTCCACCGATCTCCATCTTATATGATAATACAAGTGCAATCAACATTTCAAAGAACCCAGTCTTGCATTCAAAGACCAAGCACATACCGATCAAGTATCACTTCCTCAGGGAACAAGTGATTGAACAAAGGGTCAAATTGGAGTATGTTCCTTCTAAGGAACAAGTTACTAATATTCTCACCAAGCCATTGCCCAGGGAGACCTTTGAATACCTCAGGCAAAAGCTGGGGGTAGTTGATGCATCATCTTGTTGTTAAACTTCATCTGTTGGTTGTACGCAAGGTTTATATGTGGTATATGCATACATTGGATGGTTTATGGATTGGTGGTAGATCGATGACACAGGTTCAGGGGGAGCACATATAATGCATTGTTGGCATTATGGTAGCACAAAAGGAGATCGTGGATACTGATCTGATCATGGCTGCAATATGTCTTTATCTCTTTCATGGTCATGATAGATTATGGTTCTTCTTGAAGAACTTTATGGAGTATTATGGATCTGGTCAAGGGAGCAGTATCAGCAGAGCAAAAACTTAAGCATGTTCTCAGGGGAGCATAACCCTTTACCCTTGATGTCAAAGGGGGAGAATGACATTGAGGCTCTTGAGGTTGCCATCAAGTCCAAAGGGGGAGATTGTTGGCATTATGATTATGTTTTGGCTCTATGGTACATGTGTTGTACTTGATGGCAACTCACTCTTGTGATGGGCACTCAAAATCATGGAAATTAAGATACCCGTAGGTAATCCTAGAAGAAGCCACGGACCCGCAGGTACACAGACCAAGGAGTGCGTGCATGTATGTAGGTGATACGTTCAGAAGGTGCGGACCCCAGTTTCACTCTCTCAAATGCATAAAAGAGCAGGCACATGGGAATCTTCATGAATGGTTCATGGTATTAGCCCGACAGATTTTGATCAAATGGTTTTTGTCCATGGTATTGCATCCAAAAGTGTTGATCCCAAGTATAGGGTTCATGGTATTGTGTTATTATAGTTTTGGACCATGGTATTGAGAAGGGATTGCCTATAAAAAGGAAAGGAGATCTCTTGGCCAAACACTTGTGAATTTTGAATACCTTAAGATCTGAAATTTTGGGTGATTGGTTTTTAAAAGCTAGATCTAAATCAAGGATATAACTTAAGGTGAATCTATTGACATGTCATGATCTCTGGGGCACATGAACAGATCTGTGGATCTGACTGACTGTGGCACATTGGAGGACTGTAATTTTTTCCTAATCAGAAGTCCGCAGGCGATCCATAGGTGCGGTGCGGGGATACCCAGCTTTGTAAAAGGCTCAGTGCAAGAGTACGCTGCGAAGCCAAAGGTGCAGTGCGGGGTACACAGTGCAGGAGAACGCACAGTGCGGGGTGCACGCGACACAGAAAAGGGTGAAGTGCGAGGTACGCAAGCGAGAAGACGACACAGTGCAGGTGTACGCAGTAAGTTAGAAGTAAAGGTGCGGATCTGAAGAAAAGTACGCAGAGCAGAAGAACCTCCAGTGCGGATCTGCACAGTTCAGTCTCAGAAGAGCTGTGGATATACGCAGGCCCCTGTTGGTGAAGTTACTGTCTTATCTTGAAATAATTTTTGGTTGTCTTTTATCTATTGCAGCAGAGTTCTGGGTTTAGATTTCTGGTATTACTTTTCTGTTTACAACATTCTGAAGAGTTGGGTGATTCATTGGTTCATTGTATAAAGAGATTGGGTGATTTTCATGTACTTGATGATTATTTGATGCTCATGGATCCAGTTTGAAAATTAATGAAACATGGTCCTTAAAGAAGTAAAAGAGCAAAGGGGGTTGTAGCTCCCTTCCAAGAGAGACTAGAAAACGAGAGAGAGTTGTAGCTCTCTGCAGGTTGCAGCCTGTGTACTGGTAAAGGACTACACCAGTACAAAATCATTGTAAAAGAAGTTTCTAATTGGAAGAAGATAGAGACATTATTTGGCAGCAGGGTGGTTTTCACCCTTCATTGGGTTCCACCTTATATCTGGTGTTCTCGTGTGACTATCTATTTTTCTTGTTCATGCTCATTATTATATAACAAGTTAAATGATCAATAAATTAAGGAAGGCATTATTTGGAAATAAATTTGATAGTACTGATTCCCCCCCCCCCCCCCCCTCTTAGTATTATTTCCAACAATCAGGGGATTATAGTATCCTTTTAAGTTGTAACTTGTTAAATAATAGGCTAAATATTGTTGAGGTAGGAGCCTCCTAGGGGTTATAGCCTACAAAAAGCTAGTTGGATTTGGAGCTTCCTTTCATGTTGTAGCTTGCAAAAAGATTGAGGTAGTGACCTCTTATAGGTTGGAGCCTATAGAAAGGAAGATGTACCAAGGGAGTAGGTGCTTTCCTTTACATCAAAACAATAAAAAAATCATGGTTTTCTGATCTAGGTGGATATTCGTGGCCACCCGCCAATTCCACTTGGACCCCCACCATTGTTTCTTTCAATTTTTCAGTTTCTTTAATTGTAGCACAACTTACTATTTTTAACAGTTTTTTTGGGTCCTAAACTTCTGGAGTCGTTTTGAGGCCCTAAACGACGTTTTTTTGGCAATCTACCGCAAGTCATTTTATTGTCTAAAATTGTCTTTTCTGTCAAAATCCTCAAAAAAATATTTCCAATGGGTTATCATGCATGTCAAACAGAGATAATATGACCAAGTCACGACCCTGGGAAGTTGGTTGTCCAACTCACCCCAATGGGGCCCATAAACTCTTGGTGTTACATCTCCTTAGCTTAGGGTTTTGGTTGTTTAGGGTTTTCTCTTATTGTTCAATAATAAAAATGCCCTAAAGCCTCATTGTAATGCAGTTAAGAGGCATGTATCCACCACATCTCTTCTCAGAGATAAGCTATCATCACCCGAGCTAGTCTTATTTCCGTTCTGTTTCTAAGCATATTTCAATATTTGATAGTAATGAAATGAAGTGTTATTTCTACTGCATCCTTGTATTTATCCTTATATCTGTAATTTGTTGTGTTTCTATTTAAATCTGAATGAGTGGTATCAGAGTAGTTTGCTCTTTCTCTGATTTTCTTTGCATATCCCCAACGAGGTCAAGATATAAGGAGTTAGGGCTTGAACTGGTTGAACCTTTACAAGACTAGCCTCGCAAATCGTGATGGCCTCCCATGGCAGATGAAAATAAAGATGAGGGGGCAAGAGATACTATCAATATCTTTCTCGAGGAAGCCCTCGAGCGACAAATCAATGCGATGATGGACAACTTTGCCCACATCCTTCAGCGGCTACCCACGAGTGACACATCTATTTTGACAGCTACTCTAGAAGTGCCACACCCTTTAAGGTACAAGTTAACTTTGACATTCCCATATTTGAGGGCCAAATAGATGCAGACACTATAGATAAATGGTTAAATCTGCTAGAATGATATTTTTCCATTCATGACTTTTCCAGACGAGAAAAGATCACCTTTGCACTTCTCAAAGCATCCCCCCACGTCAAGGACTGGTAGGAAACCTATTGTGAGTAGAAGGATGAAAGTAATAACTCATTGTTTTCAACCACACCTACTTGGAACTCGTTCCAAGATGCCATCAAGGAGTGGTACTAACTTGTCAAGAGCTATGAGGATAAATACATAAATTGGACAATGTTGTGACAGGGAAGGGACCAAGATGTGCCACAGTTTACCAATGTTTTTCATACCCTTTGCACAAAGTTGGGTATTAAGGATTCTGAGAATCATTTGGTTCTCAAGTACCTTAGCTACCTGCATGGGTACATCCAGGACAATATGGAATACCTGGACATCTCCTCGCTTGGCATGACATACTGATATGTGGTCAAGATCGAGCAAAAGTTTAAATAGAAGAAGCAAGACTTTGGATCTGCGAATCTGAAGCAAGTGGAAGGTGCCCCTAAATCGCAAAACAAAGGACAAAGCCAAGGAAGGGAAGCCTAGAACAACCTTCCAAAGTCAGAAGCAAAGAAAAACTCCACAAAGCCGAAGAAGGACATGGGAAAGTGGCGTGAGTTCCATAGGAGCTCCACTCACAACACAAGTGAGTGTTGGGCCAGGTAGTCACTGGTGGGCCAGCTAAAGGCTTTAGAATTAGATGCATGTTACGACTCTGAGTCAGAACCTGACAAGGGGAATGATAAATGGAAACATATTATAGATGCAGAGCCCAACACCACCATTTCCACCATGAAGATCCATAAGGAGGAACCCATAGATCCAGCGGAGGAAGAGTGCCTCTTCCACACCTAGATGTGGATAAAGGGTTCCCCGCTGCAGTTCATTATCGACAGTCGGAGCCAAAAGAACCTCATTTCAGTAGAGGTTGTGAAGCGGTTGGGCTTACTGACCACAACACATCCACAATTGTACACCATTGGGTGGCTTCACCAAGGACAAGATCTTTGCGTGAGCTAATAGTGTCGCCTT
>APFE031410528.1:50285-124502 GCA_000404065.3 Pinus taeda | reverse complement strand
CCTCTCATTTATTTATATTTTTATTAATTTACCTTATCTCTTTTATAAATATGGTATTTGGCCCATAGGAATCACTTAAATAAAACATATTCTTGAAAATGGGCGAATGGATTCACTTAAATAAAACCTATTCTTGAAAATGGGCGAATGGAAGGTTGTAACTCCTAATTTCAAGGGCTAAATTTACCTTTTTTACCCTGTCCCTTAAAATAAGGTGGGCTATTTGAGGTGATTTGTAAAAATGTACTATGATACAAAATATTCGCCCATTAAAAATTTAAAACCCCTTAATTCCGCCAAAGGGCGAACATTCGCCCCTAAAATCACCCCTAATTTTCCCCAATTCCCAAACTCTACATATACACCCCAAACCCTACACTATCCCAAAACCTTACTCCCTATTCCCAAACCCTACTCATTCACTAAAATCTCGTCCCCAGTTCACTCTCACCTATTTTCCTATTAAAATCTCTTCATACTCATCTTATATCCATTCACCCTATCTCTTCATCCATTACACTTCATTCACCACAAGAGAAACAACTATACAACAATGGAGAGGGACAGTGAGTATGAGCTAGAAGATGAAACCCTTAGTGACAGTTCCAGGGAGAGAGACACATAGGGAATGAAGCCTCATAAGGGAGGAAAACATATCAGAGAGGAGTCCACCAGTTTGAGGGAGCTGCAAGCCTGTCCATTTTCCATTTCCTGTTTTAGACATTAGTCATGTTTCAATTTCTGTGAAATGGTGGAAAGGGTTAAATCTCATCATGAATTAGCTTGTCACCAGCTATCATTTCAAAGGCTACATGTATTCCAAATGTGGGTGAAAAGTGGAACAAAGGTCAGGACATTGACAGGGAGTACTATGATCCTTACATCAAGGCTAAATATCATAACAAACTCAAGAGAGTATTCCCCTTTAAATCCTTGGAGGACAGGTTTGCTTCATTGATGAAGGTCTCTTGCTTGTATGCCTACCACATTAGACTGTTGATGCATTTCACTGGGGTGAGAGTGATGAATATCCCCTACTTTATGTTCAAAAACATCGAGAAGAAGGCACTCATTGTAAAGAAGAAATCATACCCCTAGCAGTTAAGAAGAATATACCACTACTCTTTGATTAAAATCGTTGTTTTACATCAGCTGAACCTTCTTAACTGCCATGGGAAACTTTCATTTCTCATTAAATGTTCAAAGGCCCTCAAGTTTTTTTATCAATGCCACATGAAAAAGGTGGACCTTCAAGACATGAAAAGGTCCAAGAAACTGAACTTGTTGGAGTGCCAGTATTTGTTACATATGAGAGGGGCACTAGGAAACTTTTTGTAGTTTCCAGACAAGTATTATCTCCACAAGGTGTGGAAGGGGTTTTGCCTTCATCTTCAGGCCACAGGCAAATGCTATCTCCACAAGGAGTGGAAGGGACTTTGCCTTCTTCTTCAGCTAAACAGGTACAGGTTGGGTAGCAACATAAGGGGAATGGTAAAGGTAAGAAAAAGATGCATGAGAAGGATCCTAGTTATGGGCAAGAGAGAGATTTTGACCTTGTTGATCATAAGGAGGCACAAGGAGTTGATGTCATTGACTTGGACGCTCAAGATCCAACGACTGTCAAAGACATGATCATTAAGGAACAAGATGCTGAGATACAAGCCTTGTCTGACAACATAGAGAGGGATAAATGGGTCATCAAATATCTAGAGCAAGAAAACAAACAATTTACCGATAAACAAGTCCTCATGGAGTTGCAAATGATCAAGGAGAATTAGAAAAAGGATAAGAAGGCTAAGGTCAAGTTGACTTCCATTGAGCAAGAGATTGAGAATGACCGAGAAAATTAGCTTGGAAGGGTCAATATACACCTTGAGGGGCTGCTTGAGAAGGCCAATAGAGACAAGAAGATGCTTCCCCACATGGGCTACCACTATATGACCCGGAACAAAATATGCAACATAAGGATGAGGAAGCTTAAGGCTAGGTTGAGGAAGGCCTTAAGGAGCATAAAGGAGTAAGACAAGTTAAAAATATTGGTAGAAGCCTCACTAGCCCATCAAAGCAATCAATGATAGTGCCTTGTGCCAAATCTGGGCAAGTTTTGACAAATTTTGGTCATTTTCAATATTTGGAATTTTACAACATAGAAATTTGCCCTAGGTGCATAGCGCCACCGGTGCTACGCTTTTCACTAGAAGACTTTTTGGAGAAAGGGCTTATATATTTGGATTCAACATGATGAGAGCATCAAACCTAGAAAATCTCAGCAATTTTGGAGCAAAACTTGGTCACCTAAAGGTCAAAAAACATCAAAACATGACCTCTCTGCCTCTTTTTGGACACACAGAAGCAGCCTTGGTAGATTTCATCTTTGAGGGGGGAAATGACCTCCAAACGCAAAAATTCAAGATGCTCTAGAAACTAGACAGGAAGACCTTTCTAATGAACTATCTTGGGATCAATTTGGCTAAGGGTAGGCCTCCAAAATCAGCTATGAAGTGGCACTACACACCTGGCCAGTGGCGCTACACATAGAGCCAGTTTGCCCAAAAATTCAAATTTTGCCTAGTTTTTCTACAAGTTAACTTTTTCTCCCATCATGGATGAATTTATGATTGTAAATAATGCTATTCTATGTAAATGTAATTGTAAAATGACCTTAGACGTTAGATTCATCATTTTGAGGTGGTTTGGGGGTAAATGAACCAGTTTCCATGGTTTTAGAGGCAAGTTGTTCCACTGCCTATATTCTTGTTCCTTGTTGGGAAATTGTTGTAACAGTCCCTTATCTCTTGGATTCGACCCCTAATGGCTAGCATAGTGGTTTTGATGTCTATATTATGTATTTTTCAATCATTAGCAAAGGTTGGACTCTCTTGGATGCTCTGAGCTACATTGTAGATCTTTACTGCAGTTTGGCAAGGAAATAAACTAGGATTGCAGCTATTTTTGTGGGATACTTTTGGTAAAGTGTCTTTGCATAGTTTCTTCTTCTGTTATTAGTTTAGTTTTTCTCATGTGTTATGTGTGCCACAATCTTATTCATTCTTCTAACTAGATGAAATCAAGATAGATAGGTAAAATACATTGGTTACAGTGCTCTGCCTCAGGAATCCATTTAGTTTTTTATGTTTTCTACTATTTGAAGAGGACTCATGAGCTTTGCATGCCTTCCTCAGCTCCTCACCAGTCTTAGACCTACCATCTCACTCAATTTCAAGTGCTAAAATACCTACCTACCTCGCCCCATAGAACACCCTACATTCCTGATTTGATTTCTCAGACCCAAAGCTGCCTGCTCCATTTGATCCAACAAAGCCATCAAAATCAGTCAAAAAACCCTAGAGTTACTATACCTAGCCTAAAATCCATAGTTTGAGTCATCTCAACTGAGATTGATAAGGAGATAGCCCTCTCCTGACTTGGTAGGGCTAGTTACCAGGGTATGCTTGGTTTGTGGTTATCCTAGGATTGCCTCCCTTCAGCCTGAGGTCAATCTAGGCTCTAACATGAAAGATGGAAACACATATCAAGAGGAAGGGCAAGAGTAATGGCAAGAGTAAGTCAATCAACATCAAGATCGGTAAGTCAAGCTAAACCTGGAAATTCGCTTGATAACTTTAAATAAGAAATTCTTAGAAATCTAAGTGATCAAGTAGAAATGTTAAGAATACAAAATGAGCAAAAAGAAGATGTTGATATTTTTGTTGTCCATGTAGAATCGCATGATGCTAAATATTTCCCCTCATTACCAAGGTTGAAGGAAGTTTACTATGAGGACAATGGAGCAAGTCAATTGTTGATGCAACTATGTTATGTAGCTCCAAGAATACCATGACATCTTATTCAACCTAATATGATGCAAGAGACTAATTCACAATTTAAAGCTTATCCACATCCATCTCAAAGTAATTGGAACAAACCCTTTCCTTGGAAACCTTGGCCATCTCAACCCCAAAACCAATCTTGGAAACAAGGCTAGCAAAGAACTTATGAGAGAAATCCACAATATCCTCAATATTTTCCTCAATATCCTCCATACCCAACTCCATGTTATCCCTACCATCCACCTCCACCACAACCACAACCCTAACCACATCCATATCAAATATACACTCCCACTCAACTACCTGTACTGCCATTTCCAAACCCACACAAGGAAGTAGCTCAGCCCACTTACAATGTTGAGGTACAACACTTCCTATCATATCCTCTTGATCTCAAATGTTATTCATCTTAGCTCAGGAAGAGTATTACAAAAAAGAGATCCTCTTGATGCCATTGAAGGAAAACAAGCAGAAATAGAAGATTCAAATGAGAAGACCAAAGAATCATGGGATGCACTTGATGAAGAGCATACATCATAATCGGAGATTGAGAAAGTTCCCTCATATTTACCATCAGATTCTCTATGTTCAAGAGAATAATAAAAAAGAAGAAGAAGTTATGAATTCCATGGAAGAAGAAGACATCCAAGATGATCCAAATCAACAACTGGACCAGGGGCATCACCACTATATTGAAATATGGTTCAAGACAATCATTAAGTTGCAACAACACACTCTTCTTCAAAAATTCCTAATCCGATCTCAATCAAAGCATTTGGTCTCTTACATTTAGGTACATGTCAAAGAATATGTTTTGAGCCTACAAATGATTTTATCTATCATCCTGTTATGCAAGTGACTCAATTGGAAGTATTCCTACACTTGAAAATGTTTTTTTTTTTCTTTCAAGTAGAGTAGGATAGGAAAAAAATAAAAATAAAAAATAAGAGAAAAAATAAAATCTCAAGTGAAAACCTCCTATGAGGCACCTGAGATTGGCTCATTGATTGAAAACCTCCATGAGATGGTCAATGGGTTGGAAAAAAGAGTGTGTGTGTGTGTGTGTGTGTGTGTATCCTAGGTGAAAACCTCCTTTGAGGTGCCTAGGCAGACCTACTAGTTGGAAACGTCATTGAGGCAGCTAGTAGGCCTAAAAGAAAAAAAAAATGAAAAAAAAGAAAAATAATTTTCTCCATGTATCTCTCTAATGAATGCAGGTGCTCTCCAACCTCTACAAGCAACAAAAAAAAGTTAGCACCAAAAGAAAAAGTTGGTCAAAATTCTAGTCAAAGGAAGTCAAACTTGGATTTACTCCCCCTTTGCTCAAATGCTCCAGAAGGACCAAGTCCATTCTAATCCATCACCCTCATCTCTTTCCACCATCCAGCCATCATTCCCAAGATTTTCCCATTTATTTTCCTTCTTGTCCTAAAATGCTACAGGAAGGCTCTGCTTTGCTAAAGGAAGCCAATCCACATAGCAGAAAATTATTTTTGTCATATCTTAGAAACTGTGCATCCATTTGTCGAGTTGTTTTAGATGGAGATTTATATGGATGTTGATAACATGTCCAATCAATTTGAGAAAATTTAGGTGCACACCTTTCGCTAAATCAGCCTCCATCACCTAAATCCATTCTTAATTTTTCTTGAGATTCTTGCATCCGTTGGCCAAGATTTTTTATGGGGAGGTGCATAAGGATGATGTCAACATGCTCAGTACATTTCAATTCAATCGAGTCTACCATTTGAGAGATATGCATAAAAAAATATTGCTACAGGAAGACTGTAATTTATATAGGAAGATCCTATAGCACTATAGGATGGCCAAGAATAAGCTATAGGAGGAAATCCTATTGGAGAAAGGTGTCAAATGGTCATGGCTTCTTTAGGGAACATTGTGAGAGGTCCCCCAACACCACTTTCATCACGCATCCACTCCACTAACATCATATTGGGCACTGGAAAGAAACTTGCACACAAAAACCTTATCAGTCAAAGAATCATCAAGTTATGAAGATCTATGCCGAAGAAAACAAAGCAAATTACCACCTCCGAAAAAGAATGGATCTATTAGCAAAGTAACATAAGTATGCATGCCTCTCCAACAACCTTCAGGTAGGTACATGTATGCAATACTCTTCACTTATTCTCTTGAGCGTATTATAGCTAGAAAATTGTTGTCAATGCATGAGAGATGAGGTTTTATAAGCTAAGGATGGGTAATAGGCCTCAACCTCCCCTAGAAACCATAATTACAATTAAGCAATCAACTTGTCACCAAAAGGAAGAATTAGAGGGAAATAAGGAGCAGATTGAAGGAATAACCTCCCTCCAAGCTAAGGGGAACAAACCCAAGCCTCATAGAGAAATCCATACACCTGGGGAGCCAAGATTAACCAGTTGCAAGAGGATTTTGCACTACTACACAAGAAAACAAAGTTGCTAAAGGAGAAATAGGGCTACTGCAGGAAATATAGACTATGTGCTATAGGAAAAACAAAGATGTTACAGGAAGGCAAAAGTTGTTGCCAAAGACCATGATTTTGAGGAATTGCACTCCCAAACCCTAGGATTCAAATGAAAACACCCAAAGCAAGGGTAAATACATATCTCCTTACCATATGTGAACACGATGCCTGCAAAAAATTTCATTTTTTCAATAGTGCAACCTCTGGGGAAATTTTGATCAATGTTAACAAATAATAATAAAAAAATGAAATATGGATGTTTCCTTTGAATTGAACCTAATAAGAATGGGAATTGAAATTATTTTTGAGTGAGCATGAAATAATCCTTCCTCCAGGAAATATAAGAATGTTATTTTTTCCTTTGTCATAAAAACCCTTGTTACACAAGAATATCTAAAACTTCTAGCAGAAATAGACAGTTTCCTTGCCAACTTTGGAAAGTTGTATTGAAGGCTATGGGGGGTGGATATAACCATAGAAACCCCACAACCAAGAAGAAGGAGAAGAATAAGCTAATGAAGAAGCAGAAGAATATGGAGAAGAGGGAAATTAGCCAAAAGAAAAATTGAAGGAGGAAGAAGGAAGAAAGGAAAGAATTGTGCTAAAAATCAAAATAGCAGTGCCTAAGAGAGACCTAATCAAAATAGAGAACTCCAAAACCCATTAGGCAATCATCTAGTCCACAAAAGAGAAGAAGAAGGCAAAAAAGGAAAGAAGGAATTCACCATCAAAATAGAACTCAAACTTCAGTGATGAAAATAGGCTTTCCAAGGGGTCTCTAATATCTTTCTAGCTTTTGTCCAAGGCCTAGAAGATGTTATAGAAAGGTAAGAGGCAAAAATTAAGCATGAGGTGCAATTTTGGTCAAGATTTGACATATTTTATGATGTGCTACATAATTCTACAAGTCTTCTACAGGATGCTTTGTGTTGCTATAGGATCTCATCTAAAACGTTTTGAGGGTTTCAGAGGTGTCCAAATGGTGGAAAAAGGTAGTAGGATATTGGAAAAGGATGTGGAAGAAATTTCCAAACCAAAAAATATTCAAGAACCCATCTTACATAGGGGAGAAAGGTAGGAATGTATAAAAGAGAGGCCACCAAGGCCATGAATAAGGCATAATGAGGTCACTAAGTTGCTCAAAAGATGAGCAACACTTTTAGCAGGGGGTATGATGGGCCTCCGAATTAGACATAAAGTAAGGCCCATATGACCATCCTTCAACACATTAAACCTCTCTTTTTACATTAGATAATGTATTTTTAACTTTAATATGCTCATTAGGAAGTTTATGGATAATTGCATATATTATTTATTTTTGTGGGATATTGTGAGAATATTGGGCAGATAATGAAGATTTGGAGGAGGACATAATTTAGGGACTTGCTCCCTACTACAGGAGGATCAATATTGAATAATAAATCAATAGAATATCATGAAATCATGTACAAATTCTGGAGCTCCAATGATTGAGAAAATCGAGGAATGTGTTCCCTATCATTTAATGCAGATTCCTAGTGTTGGGATCCAAATCGACTATTTGAGGTATTTTAGAGGGGAAAGCTTGCTCTGTTTATGGGGAATGCTTCGTAATCATTTTGTATAAGTACCAAGTTAAATTTTCCTTTAGGGGTGGTTTTTTCTTAGTCTTCTTATAGAGAGAACTCATATTTTTGAAACTCCACTTTCATTTCTTGCAGGGATGTAATTACATTGATGGAAATAATGAAGTTTGGTACCATTTTCAACTTGCAAATCTTGGAATCCTTCATACGAATCTGATTTTCCTTGGGTTTGGCCATCCCAAGAGCCTCAAAGCCCTTTTGTATAATTTACTTTTCTTCTTTTCAGTTCTTATTCACATGTATCTCTTATTCTTGTTTTTCTTATTTCTGCATTTAGTATTGATGATTTCTTATTGTAGGATTGGGTTAAATGGTTGAAGTAATTTGTTTTCAGGATCACAAGAATTATTTCATCCTTGAAACAACTTTGGAAGGTCGTAGTAATCATTGAGCTACTTGGATTAGTTTTCTTATTCACAAATCTAAATTTCTAGAAGTCCCTTGTGGCAAATTGTAGTAATTTTCTGTTATTTTTTTGAACATTCTAATGAGCTTGAATTGAGTTGATTCCACTTGAATTATATCATAAAAAAATTCAAGTTAATAACAAAACTTACCCCATTAAATTTTCACTTGATTAGGTTAGGCATTTGATAGATTAACTAGCTCACTAGTTCTCGAATTTCTAAATTTTAGACTAGTAATTTTCTGTTATTTTTTACCATGTGGTAACAGGGGTATTTTTGAGTGATTCCACTTGGAATAAAGGTATAAGACATTGTATTTAGTAACAAAAATTTTCCCATCCAATTTTTAGTTGATTTACTTGGTCATTTGATGACTTATATCTTCCTGTAGCAAATATGTAATTTCTTGTAGTAGCACATGTAACTTCCTGTAGCACTCTTCCAACATGTATATATTTCCCAGATTTGCTCAAAAAGCTTGGATTTTGTCCCTTAGGGTTAATTCATGACCCCTAGGCTCTAAATACATGATTGAGGAATAATAAACACCACTTGGGACATGCCTTTTTAAAAAGTAGACTAGGTTATTTATTTGAATCCATGCTCTTAGGATTTCAATTACAAGTTGTTGTTCTTAAATAGGATTAATTTCTTTTCAAAGTAACATTTTCATTTATTTAATTAATTTAGGGTTTAATTTCATAAAATTCACTCCATTACATCATGACATTGAAGAAAGGACACATTGTATGTTGCACATATAGTGTCGATACCTCTTAAATTTGTATGAACCCTAGGTTGATAATTAAATTTGGTAGCATTGGGATTTGTAGCATTCTTGTTGCAATATTGAGGCTCAACAGCATTTGCAATAAAAATTTTCTACCCTTTTTTTAAAATGATTTAAAATTCATAACCCAACATCTTTGTGACCCATTTTTTTGTTCTTCTGAAGATATTTTTTTTCCAAGAAGTATTTAAGGCTATAATAATTTGTTTTTACCTTGAAGTGTCTTCCCATTAGGTAACGGTGTCATTTCTTTGGTGCATGTAGGATTTCCAACATTTCTTTCTCATAAATAGATTTTTGTAAATACTTCCCCTTGATTGGACGACTTCCAAAAGAAATGGGTCTTCCTTCTTGCATTAAAACAACACCAATCTTGTTTCCTGAGACATTGCAATCCACAATAAAGGTTTTTGTGAAGTCTAGTGTAGCTAATAACAGAGCTTTAGGTTGTTGAGATCTCTATAATCCGAACACATACACCATGTTACATCCTTCTTTTGCACCAATAATACTAGAGAGGGAAAATAATTCTTGCTAGGTTGAATTATACCTATCTCTAGCATTTCTGCAACCATAAGTTCAATTTCACTCTTCTAGGCATAAGGATATTTGTAAGGTCTAATGTTTTGAAGAAAACTTGCTAGAATAAAGTGAATAACATGATCATGATTGTGAATAGGTGGGATACCTTTGGGGGTCTCAAATACCTTCGAATGGTTGTCAATGGCTCTTTGGAGGTCTGGAGAAATGGATGGATTAGATGTTTGAACATATAGTGAACATAATTGTGCAATTACTCCTCATTATCCCTTCTTAAAAATATTTTTCATATTATTAGAGCTTATTATATTCGTAGATTTCCCCATGATACCCCTTAATTCAATTTCCTTTCATTTCGAAAAAATTTCAAGAAACATTATTGAAAATTAAAAATTATTGTCCCCAATGATTATAACCATTGGACTCCTAATACAACATTTGCACCACCCATTCAAATGGCAAGAATTGGACTATTCAATACATATTCCCACATGTTTAGATTGATATTATGGCACTTCCCTGAGAAATTTATAGTTCCTTCATTTTCCGCCATTACTTGACACTTTGGTGCTAGATATAAAAAGCAATTCAAACCATGGTCATCTTAAAATGAATAAAATTATGAGTATTACCTAAATCAATTAGCACTAATACCTTTTTCTTGGCATGTCCTTCTATATTGAGAGTTTTAGGAGTGGAAATTTGATGTAGCAGCATCGACCCATCCTCCAAAAAAATAACTGACAAAAGGCAGGGTAATATCTATTCTGTAAAGGATTAAAAGCGTGAAAAATTAGATTTGTGAGGGATCTTACGAATTCATTGAGGGATTTGTGGAGATCATGTTGAACGCTTTGTGGAAATGATCATGTTGAGAGATTTATGGAGAAGATTGTGGATCTTGATATAATCCATGATATTGTAATTTTGTAATATAAATTCTAAAATTGTGTGTGTATGAAGAGGCAACCATTAGAAAAAATATCTAGCTAGCCAAGCTGCCCATAGATGGTATGTAATAGTATAGTGGGTTTAATTAATAAAATTTGATTATTTCTTTATGTAATTCTATGTGCGTGAATCATGGGTTGATCTTTTGATGGCTTGATGCATTGATGCATTGAAATTGATTGATGGATTGAATTTGCACGCATGCATGCATTAGAGATGCAGCTAGAGAGTTTAGTGGGCCCATAACCCACAAGTCCATGATCAAGCTCGTAAAAATATTGAAAACGAAGAGACGCATAATTCATGAAAATGCATTACAAGATATGGTTGTATTCATTTCTTCTTTTTCAGCACTTGGAGTGGTTCCTAGTTTATATGTTCTTCTTTTGATGTTTCATATTCCTTTTCTTCTTCCTCTTCATAATCTATGTAAAATAATTTCTTCTCAACACACCTATGACCTTTAATGTATTCTCTATCACAATTGTAACACAACCATTTTTCTCTATTTTCCTCTATTTGTTGTGGTGCCAACCTTGTAGGCTGTGGGAAGCTAGAAGTGACAATACTTCCATCTTTATAGTTGTGAGTTGTAGACCTCCTTGTTTCCATAATTTTTCTGTCAACGTTTCTTGCCACTTTTAATGCATTCTCCAATGAATTAGGTTCCCAAAGACGAACCTCATGTTGGATGTTGTCTTTTAAAGTCCCTAAGAAGAAATTAATCAGATTCTCCTTTAGAATATTAGTTACCTTGATATCCAATCTTTGGAATTCCTCAATTTTCTCCCCAACTGATCCCTTTTGTTTGAGATTTATCATTTGGATGAAGAAGGTATTTCTCTTTGTATCATCATAATGTGTTATCAATTCCTTCATAAAATTTTCCCAAGTGACTAGTGCTTTACGAGAACTAAGCCATCAATACCATACAAATTGATTAGATAATAAATATAAATATGTAATGCATACCTTCTGTGTGTGTTGCACATTATGTAGATCAAAGAACTGCTCCATCTGTCATATCCATGTTATTGGATCATTGCAATCAAACTTACACATATCAATCTTTGGAATATGGTTGGTCTTCATGCCATAGTTGGAGTCTCCAAAATCATGATTCAAATTTTTTGTTTCACTTCATGAGTTTCACGAAATACCTTGTCACCACTAGGAAGCCTTCTTCTAGCAATTTTACCTAACCTTCCATCAACCCTTCTATCTTGACATTCATCATTGATTCCATGTCTGCTTTTAAACATTCATTCAAAACTCCCATGTCCCTTTTGATACCATCGATCTTAACATTCATCATGGCTTCCAATTCATATTTTGTTACTTTTTGCGAGAGTGAAATTTGTTTCACTTGGTGATCCGAATGGAAAATGGCATCAACCCATGGTACTCATCCACCCATATTATTCATCGACCCATGGAATTTACCCATGGTATTATAAATGGCATCTGCCCGTGGTATTGTAAAATCCACCCATGGTATTCATTAACCCATGGAATTGACACGTGGTATTGTAACTGAAAAATATTATAAGTAACAAGTCACATTTTGTAAAAGGACAGATTGCCCACCACAATGTAGCCTTTATAGTTTAGAGGCATGTAGCCGTCACATCTCTTCTCAGAGATAAGCTATGATCACCCTAGCTGGTTTATTTCTATTTCCGGTTGTAAGCATATTTCAGTATTTTCCATTAATGAAATGAAGTATTATTTCCGCTACATCTTTGTGTATATGATTATCTCTGTAATTTGTTGCCTTCCTGTTTAAATCCAGATCAGTGGGTTTTAATAAAAAGTTTCTTTGTGGTTTTGTTTATTGGGCATTCTCCTATTTTTCTTCTGGCAATTCAAGTTTCAGATCTTGGGGGTCTCTCCCCCAAGATCCGGATCAATGGTATCAGAGTAGGTTATGATTCCATGGGAATGAGGGTTTGATGCATATTTCAGTTTCAAATTTTTCAGCAATATTCAACAAACTTCAAGCATGTGCTACATCCTCCACAGAGCATTTTCTTGGGCCAAGGGGGAAGAATTTTTCTCTTTCCATTTTTTTGCAGGAATTTTTTTGGGCGGTGACTTTGCAGATCAGATCTGAAACATTTGGTACAAAATTTACAAAAACAAATACCAGATATGGATTCCTCTCGAAAAATCACCCAATTTCAAAAAAAAATGGGTCGAATCAAAGTTTGAATGTGGGAGATATCGCTGATTTAAAATCAGTTATTTTATCAGAATTTTTATGATCGCGGAACTGTTGTAGCATGAACCTGAAATCTTAGAGTGTCCAGATAAGGATTTCCAACTCATGGGAAGATGAAAAATGATCCTTCTGCTTCCAAAAACAGGTTATAATAAATATTCTGAGTTATATTGACTGAGTTATGCCCATTTTAATTCTGGAGCAGCGTTCGGAGTGGGTTCCCATTGGAGACGTGCCCTCCCACACCACTTTAGTAGGCACCTGCTTCACATTCATCAATTTCAACATAGTAGCATTCAGCGTGGGTTATTTGGAGATGTGCCCTCCCACCCCAGGCTATGTAGGCACCTGCTACTTCATCAACAACCAACATCATGGTTATGGGTCAACTGCATAAAATCCTTCTCATCGAAGTCCATTTGCTAGGATGCACATTGTTAGTATCACAGTTTATCACAAGAATTATAGGTTATCTCTATCCTCGAACCTTCATTTGTCATGGTTATGGGGCATCCATAAACCCACACTTCATCGAAGTCCATTTGCTAGGCCGCACACTATCATCATCATAGTTGGTCACAAGCATTACAGGGTATCTCTATCCTCGGATCTTCGTTTATCATGGTTATGGGTTAACCACATAAAACCCTTATCTTCAGTGGCTCTTCATATTCAACAAAGGCTTCATAGGAGGGAACTTTACGCAATGGGGACCATTGCTTCTTAAGGAGGGAGGAATGATCCGAATGGAAAATGGCATCAACCCATGGTACTCATCCACCCATATTATTCATCGACCCATGGAATTTACCCATGGTATTGTAAATGGCATCTGCCGGTGGTATTGTAAAATCCACCCATGGTATTCATTCACCCATGGAATCGACCCGTGGTATTGTAACTGAAAAATATTATAAGTAACAAGTCACATTTTGTAAAAGGACAGATTGTCCGCCACAATGTAGCCTTTACAGTTCAGAGGCATGTAGCCGCCACATCTCTTCTCAGGAATCGCTACCATCGCCCTAGCTGGTTTATTTTTATTTCCGGTTGTAAGCATATTTCAGTATTTTCCATTAATGAAATGAAGTATTATTTCCGTTGCATCTTTACGTATATGGTTATCTCTGTATTTTATTGCGTTCATGTTTAAGTTCAGATCACTTGGTCTCTTAATTTTGATATATGATGTTGCATTTCTTCCTCTTTTTCATGTGCCATAGTAGAGATTTATGGTTGCTTACTGGGTGTATCCATTTTTTTGTTGTGAGGCGTATTGGAACAAAATAATTATATCTATGCTTTACTATGCCCTTTCAAGATCACTTCAGACTATTATTTCAAACAAAGTTATGCAAATTTAAAAAATACCCACATTTTTCTTTCTTTTTGGATCTTGATATTGAAACTATTGTATCTCTATAATTTCAGCTTCCCAAAGTTTGGAACTTCATTATAAGTTATAATTTTGTGTCCTCTTTCCAACCCCACAAGTTAGACCAAAATTGGATTCTTAGAGATAGAGTTAAACCAAATATCCCATGATGATTTGATTATGGACTGGTTCAGTATAACAAACTTGTACAAACTGTCACATATCATTGTTTCGACCTTCACTCCTGAAATTCTTCCTAAAGAAACAAAATTCCATTCACTTCCAGGATTTTTTTTTACATAATTTGAATTCGATGCTCGAAGAGTAAGTTATGACTATTTTCCCTAGGTCACCTATTTGAGAATGAATTCAGGAGCATACAAAAACCATAACTTATTCAGACCATATCTCATAAAATATAGTGAACCAAGATTAGAAATTTTTACACAAAGTTCACCAATATTTTGGCTCCATGTGGTAAAAATTTCAACTTTCAAATCTTCGTATAAAAAAATTATAGTGAAAATTCCAAGATGACTTGTTTAAACCATCGAAACCCTATGATCCAGAGCTCTCATACCAAATTTTATGTAACCACATCACAAAATAGAAGAAAAGAAAGATGAATGACTTGAAAATGAGCCTCTTCGAGGGGGAACCTCATTTGCATCATATAAATGAATAATTTTTGGATGATACAAATGACAAGACCTCATTGGTATATATAGGAGTCTAAAGGGTCACAATATAATCAGGGCCTATATAACAATAATAATGTAAGGGCTCAATAATAACAATAGTGGGCTTCTAAGGGGAACAATAATAACAATATGGGAGCTACACTAGTATTATAGGGACCTAACATATGCTTCAATATATTTCATAAATATGTTTTAATAGAATTTTATGTAACCCTAAAATGCCAGACCCATGATCTGGACATATTTATGACAATTTTGCTAGATAGTTCCATTATATATATTCAATTGATGTACAATGTGACTACAACATTTTTATAATAAAAATATAATCACCTATGTTCGAAAAAATTATGAATGGGATTAAGATACATAGTGAAAATATTTATGTTTGGAGATTTCACTGAGTATTTATGTCAAAAGGCACTGAGAACCTAATTTTGGAGGCTACTTAAATGAAATTCAACTACTGCAAATCCTATATTGAATTCAATGTTTATGTTTGAATAAAAACTAAAAAATGGTTTTCGCTCTTTGTTGTTTATCTACACCAAATGAAAAAAGAAAAAAAATCAAATCAAATCAAATCAAATACAATGTTGAGATGTTCAACTAACTTTTTTTTGGTTTATCCATGTCTTAAGAAACCTAGAATGAAAAAGATGAGAACCAAATGCAATATTGGTGAAGAGGATTTGCTTTTACTATTATTAGGAGTAGTTTAATTCTACTTAAATAGGCATTACGGGAATTTTGGTGTCTAAAATGGGCCTCCTATGGAAAATAATAGAATAATAAAATAATAGTTATGAATTTTGAAATAAATAAAAGAAACTATTTTTTTATTGTGTTTACAACTTATCTCCTTATGGGTTTACTCAAATTTCAATTAGATGCAAAATTAAATTTCACATCCAACAAATACTCACTTTCCATACTTCTTAGTAGACCCACATTAAAAAACAAAAACAAAAAACAAAAAACATGAAAATGTGTATTCAACATTTTTTTTTCATGTATTTTCAATTATTTTTTATGTGGCTATACTCAGAAGTATCTAGAGTATATACTCTTTGGATGCGGAATTCAGTTGTGTATCCAACAAAATTCTACACTTGGCATTTGAGTAAACCTATAAGGAGATAAGTTGAAAATACAATTTCAAAAAAATAGTTTTCTTATTTTCTCTTCAAAATATTTTTCCCTAGGGATGAAATCATCATTTTGAATCCTATTGATTCTTTTAAATTTAATTTTTCTAACACGTTTTTTATTTTGATGTAAATTTTGACCTCTAAATTTCAAAATTTCGCTAATGTTAGGTGGACATTTACATTACTTTTGTTTAATAACTTTATAAAATCAACATAAAAATGAAAAAAATAATCAAAATAAATATGTAAAAGGTTAAGAAAACAACTAACCCTTATGTACACATAGAGATATACAGATATATTTCCATATTAACTTGGAATCATTTAAGCATCAAGAAATTTGCATCTCAATTTATTTCTAATTATTCTCAACTTGCTTAATCTATCGTGAATAAATGAAGATGCATCAAATTGCTTAATCTATCGTGAATAAATGAAGATGCATTTATTTTCATATATTATGATTTAATGGTAAGAATCTTCTTCTTCTTTTAAGTGCATCGATTACTAAGGAAAAAATACCACAGTTTGGATCTTCTCGTATTGATTTGATATTTTATTTTCTTATTAAAAGCATTTCCTAAAACCTAATTCCTCAACTTCATTATCTAAAATACGACCTATTCCTTAGGAAAATTTTTTACATGGAATTGCACCTAAGTCAAAGATTATTCCTCTGCTTAACCAAATTTTTAGAAAATAAACATAATAGGAGTTCCCATATCAAGGTTGGGTTTTTTTTTTTAAACCAAGGTTTTTGAAATTTCATATTTATACATATTCCTAAATGATGCTCTATTTTCTATATAGAGAATTGGGAATAAAGTTCATACTTGCTTGGTGAATTTGCATTCAAAGAACATGTGAGGGGAAGATTATTTCTCTAATTTGTGCAAGGAGCACTCGGATAGGCCTTAACACCCTCATATTCAAAGATTTATTGCGTTTAATAATTTCTTGTGAGCTAAGAATGTCTTGAGACCCTCATGTTGAAAGAATCATTGTCATTAATAATTAGTTGTAAATTTATGAATAAAACAAGGTTTTTCTCTTTTTTAATTGAGATTTCCCCTTATCTTTCTTTATTTGTGTCCTTGAAACCTAATGTTCTTTGTCTACTTTCTTCGCTTTCTTAATCCTCGCCTCTTTAATTATGCAATATCGCTTAGGTCTTTCAATGGGCTCTATGAACTCCTCCAAAGTTTTTTGAATTAGGTTACAACATTTTAATGTTTTACAAAGAAGGCTTGGCTTATTTGGAAATCAAGTAGGAATGCTTAGAAGGTTTAACTACAAAATTCACTCGCTATTTTCATTGTATCCAATGTGGTGACGCTTTTCCCCAAATAAAAATATCTAAAAGGATGAAGATATTTTTTATAGCTAGCCAACCTTTAATACATTTGAATTCTCTTTCATTGATTTTTTATTTCCAATGGTGAAGACATTTTTTTATGGCTAACCAATCTTCGATATTTTTGAATTATTTTCTATTGATTCCTAATGAAGCATCTTTGTCCATATATTCATTGTGAAGGCTCCACCTTTGACTTCTAGAATTGAGAATTTTTTTATAAGGATGATATGGATTCTAGGTTTTGAGAGCTTGGAAGTGATATCTACCAATCCTCTATAATTGTTTTCATGAATAAAAAGTTGTAATATTTTGGTATCAAAATTATTCCATTTTAAATTTTCCTCTATCATGAGCATACATATAAGTTAGGCCCCTAATTCTTGATTCATTATTTCTATGGTTGAATCCAACATAGTCACTAACTTAAGAAGAACTATGTCTTCAAAATGAGAATTCTATCTTTTTAAAATGCATATCAAAATGAGAAATATATCACTTAAAACCCATGTGAAATATTAGAAAAATCAACCCCTAAATAAAAAGTGGAGGTACTAGTAGCACTCCACCTTTTTAGAACTAAAAAAAACAACCTTCAACCATGGCCTTAGAAATCAATATAGTTGTTAACAACAACCTTAAAAATAACACATAAATTAAAAAAATGGTGTTACCAAAAGAAAACCATTTTTTCATTTTTTTAATGTTAAAATTAAAACTTCTTTAAAACCATGGTCTTCGCAATTGATACCATTATAACCAAAAATTAAAATCGATACCATTATAACCAAAAATTAAAATCAATACCTAAATTGAAAAGTAATCCTAACAATAGCACTCCTTTTTTTCTGCACTGATAATTGCAACATTTTTTTAACATAAGCTTTAATAACTTGTATCATTGCAACAAAAATTTTCAACACGGGGCTTACATTTGTGAAATTTTACAAACCATGGACTAAATCATTATCATTGTAGACAAAAGAATAAAATCAATCTTAAAGAGCCCACTCCTTTAAGGTTACTTTATCACCTCAAGTACAAGAAAACACATAATGGCATGACAATGTCATGCTATAATTTAAATCTCCAACCTTACTTTATTTTTTTCGCTAATAATATAATTTAACACAAATCACATTGATTTTAACATATAGTAATTACTAAAAAGATTCTTGCATGGTCCATAATCAAATCAAATGAGATAAGAAATGATTAAAAACCTCATGTAAAATAATATGTAAGTTAATACACTCATTTAGAGCTATCATATAAACATCATATTAATAAAAAATAGATAAAATGTTCCATACAATTATTCAAACTAACCCATGGCTTTTGACACACCATTAGAACCTACATTATCCTCATATGGATGGTTAGATGAAACTGTAGAAGATCCATATTCTTCTCTATTATCAATAAGTTCACCATCTAAGTTTACATGTATGCCCAACATTTTTTATGTCATAAGCCTTATATATCTATGACTAGGTTCACTAGACTTCCATCTTACATCTATTTCTTATGGCAACAACCTCTTGATAATGTTCATAGCCTTGGAGTGAACAAATCCTTTCTTTGTCAAATGGAAGTCAAAAACAAGTGTGTCAACGATCTCTAATTTTAAGATATCATTGCAATGATAATTTACATTTTGACCATTAATTTGTTTCTATTTACTAATATGTTTCTCAATTACTACCTCTAGATTATACACACCATTTAATTACCTTCATAACTTTTGCAATCTAGAATGGATAAGCATTTGGATCTTTATTTACTAACACTACAATCATGCAAGCCTCC
The DNA here is from genome assembly GCA_000404065.3 of Pinus taeda. Taxonomy (NCBI): domain Eukaryota; kingdom Viridiplantae; phylum Streptophyta; class Pinopsida; order Pinales; family Pinaceae; genus Pinus; species Pinus taeda. Next base: position 105,278 of record APFE031410528.1, on the reverse strand, counting down.
TTAATACCATATATTGAGCCCCTATAAAGGCATTCTATAGCTGCATGTTGTGCATGTGATGTTCTAGAACCAATATACATTTATCTTTCCTTTTCTTAAGAAAATTGAATAACACTTCGAGATTCTAGTTTTTCAACAATGTTTCTTTCCTCATATTCTTTTGGCATACTTTGTCGCCAATGAAATGGAGTCTTCAAAATTCTACGTCCATTTGTTGAGCTTGAAATTATGTCACTTTGAACATTGAAAAGAGACTACCACCCAACATAATGAATTACATCAAAGTACTCATGTATATTTGGTAAGCTTTTATTTCTTCCAAGCATCCATGTTATGCCTTTGTGCATTATTAATTTTAGCATTCAATTGCAAAAAATAACTTTGATGCAAACATTGGATGATCTAGAATGAATTTCATAAATGATAAACTTGATGAAGGTCCCCATTTTGTGCTAGTTGATTGCTTCTTCCACCATATAAGTTTTTGCCTAATAGAATGATTCTAAAGTTAATGTCATTAACTTAGTTGTTCAATGCTTATTTTTTCTCCATGAAACCCATGAATTAATATTTTCATGTCAACAAATTTCTTTGATAGGTGAAGTATAGTTTCTTAATGGTTTTGATTGATGATGGTAGGCTCTGTAAACACCCCACTTACCTCAGTGGAATGCCCACTTACTAGTCCAATTTTTATGTTATTGTTAGAAAAATGGGATAATTTAATTCCAAAATACACACACACACACATTATTTTTATCAATTTTCCTTTAAAATTGATTTTTTTCAATTAGGGTTTACAATCCTCTCCTTTTTCCAAAAGAGTAATGTGATTCAGATCTATGATTACTAAATTTTTTAGCCTACAATAGTTGGATTGGCACTTATGGAGAACAAGTCAACAAAAATATGAAACTATCTCGCTTGAAGAAATTATAACAATCAACGATCCACAATACTCGTGCTCCAGATTAACAAGTTGTGATGGGTCAACATGGCCAGATGTTGGCGCAAAATGGTTTATCAAAACCACCCATCACCAAATCTATGGCAGGGATCAATTATGACATCCCTCCATCACATTTTCCAAAACCACTGCAGGGGGGTGTCGCAAGGTAGTATCCAGTTTCCAAAACTAGTTGTGAGTTTTTTGACATGTTTATAATGACAAGTTGGAGCCAACACTATATATATACCCTTGGCACCTATAATATTTTACCACGATGCACCGCTCTAGCAGTCCCCACCGTCACCCAACTAAATTCGACAATCATGGTTTATCACAGAGATCCATGTATTGTGGGACTACCTAACCCCTTTATCCATTGGTCCCCAACCCTGCCTCAAGTGCCACCATATCTCGATTCTTGTCACCTTGATTCCCTTATCACACACTCTCGTAAATTTTATGAGGTTAATTCATCAAGATAACTTGTCAAGTGAGTCCACCCATCATCCAATAGCAAGACTGTTAGGATCATGTGTCTGTCATCATGGCCTAGGCTTATGTCATCTCACCCATTCCTTACATGCCTTGCTTTATTCCTTCTGGGAATAACTTTTGGGCTTGTGTGTATAGGTGGGACACACCTCCATGTGGTTCTCACTCATGGTTAGCCCACAACATTCCTCCCACCATGAATGTTATGTTGTGTCATCTTGGCCTTCCTCTTATGGCTTTTCCTCTGGCACTTCTTGTGTGAACTCTGGGAAGACTCTTATGGGTTGACTTGTCTCAAGGCCTACCTTGCACCAATGCGATTGAAATTGGGATCACGTAGAGGCCACTATGTCCCAGCTCCATGTCATCATGTTCCTCTATATTAAGATCTCACTTGAAGTTATGTGAATATAGCCTCTAGGATGAGTTGTTGTATGAGCTCCATTCTGGCTAATGAGAATGCTCTCCACCTCTGCATTATATGCCTATTTGACCCAATGTTCAGTCGGTCTAGCTAATCCCTTGTGTTTCTAGTTAGAATATTTTGGGATGTGGCCTTTGTCTCTCCTGCTGCATGCCAAGGTGCCCCCTCATATTTATAGGAACCCTACAAATAACACTACAACACCATTTAGGGTTTTAGAGGCTTTTTGATATTAGCATGGAAGTGCAACTCATCCCTCCTAGATGAGATACTATCACCTTGAATTGCCATGGCTACTATCAATATTCCAAGCAATAATCAGCCACATCCTCTCATTATCGTGACATTACTCAGTATATGAATCCCAGTCTAAAAAGGTTTTGCAACTATGTAAATAGAGAAAAAATGCATCTACAAAATACACAAGGATATAACAGCAATTCAATCCCTCTTATGAGGTCATTCCCTACCCAAGAGTGCACATAGATCCTTTGGACCAAATATTTGTCAAGTGAACAAAGTAACCCAACACCAAGACATTTATCACAATAGGCTGAAGAAGCCCGCATGTAAAATCACAGATTATTAAAGTTAAGAGAGGAGTTAATCCTCAATATTAGCACAATGTCACATAAACTATAACATGGGCTTGTAGCCAGAATATGCACAGAGACCTTGTAAAAACAGGTTGTATTCTATGTAATCATAATACTATAATAAAAACAAGTTCTTATGTTAAGTGTTGTTATGATTTAACATTGCACATTATATTTTTCTTTTATATCATATCAAACACATAGTCATGTATTTTTCTCAGCAACACCATTTCAAACCAGAAATGCAACATACATTCATTATCATGTAAATAATTACACAAGAACACTTATCTTGTAATTTTCTTTAGGGAAATTGATTTAGGGACTATGATTCTCCACCCAACCATATATAGTTGCAACTAATTTTCACTTACAACTATCACCCTCAAGCCAGATTCCAGGGATTGAGGTGACTTTATCAAGGTATTGAACCACACTATTGGCTGAAACGGAGACTCTAGAGGCGATCTTACCTCCACCCACCAACTAGGTAGCATTAAATTATTGTTCAGGGACTTCAGAGGACTCTCACCTCCACCCTCTAGTTGTCAACAGATAATAATCTTCCGAGGAAATCAATAGGACTCATCATAGATTGATATCATTCTTCTACATTTCATCAACCAATAAGCTCCAGGGAATCGAGAGGCTACAACTCCACGCTAAACTTATCACCCCAGTTATTCAACCCTCAAAGACGACTCGATATTTCATTGTATCACCAGCTGAACAAACATATACTCCACCCTCTAAGGGTACTAGAGAGTCTATTGTAAAGCATAATGGAATAAATAGTGACTCCACCCTCAAGGGGACTCGAGAGTCTGTGAGACCGAGATGGAACAAGCAAGTGATTCCACCCTCAAAAGGAGCTCGAGAATCCATTTCTCAACAGAAGTGAAACAAATAAGTGATTCCATCCTCAAATGAGACTCGAGATTTCACTGCTCAATCGAAGTGAAACAATCATGTGATTTCAACCTCAAAGGGGACTCAAGAATCCACTGCTCAATTGAAGTGAAACAAACAAGTGATTCTACCCCCAAAGGGAACTCCAAAATCCACTACTCAACCAAAGTAAAACAAGCAAATGATTCCACCCTCAATGAGGACTGAAGAATCCACTACATAACTGAATTGAAACAAGCAAGTGATTTCACCCTCAAAGTGGACTCAAGAATCCACTTCTCAATGAAAGTGAAACAAGCAAGTGATTCCACCCTCAAAGGGGACTTGAGAATCCAATTCTCAACCAAAGTGAAATAAGAAATTGATTCCATCCTTAAAGGGGAATCGAGAATCCATTACTCAACTGAAGTGAAACAAGCAAAGGAGACTCCAGGTCTTCTTACCAAGATTATGAGATTTAAATCTCTATTTTAGGTTTCCAAGGGACTCTAGAGAAAACCCATCTCCACCTTCTATCCCCCCAAGATATCATGGGATTCACCCTCCCCTAGAGAAGCTCACCTTGCACTCCAATTGCTCAACTGAAATAGATTTAACTCCTTATAGAGCCCAGCAACACACTCGTGTGCTCCCTCTATTACACGCCACATTGCCAAAATGGTTTCCTTCCAATAAAAACCTAATTCCACTAGATTACATGCTTTCTTCTCTATTATCTACATTCTTTTCCACCTATTATTCTCTCCCATTCTATGACTACACTTTTCTGCGCCAATTTCCCTCTTTCTTCCACCCATTCATGGTGGTTCTTCCCTACAGTCTGACATACTTCTAGGACCTTCTTGGCTCATGGGATTGTGACACGTCTCCCAATTTCCTAGTATATTAACTAAAACCCAGCAACCCTTTGTGCATGCATGCTCCAAGCATCCCTTCTTCCACTGCGCAGTCATGGGATTTATGTTTTTGTGCCCTCTTTTAAATGTTTTTTTTCCTTCAAAGAAGCATGGTCTCTGTCCTTTTCCAGCCTCCTCTATAATGGCATACTTTACTTATCTTGAATACATAGCCACCAACCTATTTTGTTGTCATAGAAACTATCCAACCTCAATCCCTGGAATCCATGTCCCTTACTCAACCCTATTGTAGTATGAAAATCACAATTACATAAAATTCTTTTCATGGGGTTCTTAAGAAAAATGCAATAGGGGTTGTCACAAACCCCTCCCCCTTAAGGGAACACCATCCCCAGTATTCTTCACCAATATACATTACAAAATGCATGCTCAAAATATCCACATATTATTTATGGAGCTTTATACACATAGCTCTTTATAGTATTTATCATTTATACACATTTTCTTTAACCAACAACAAAAAGGGATATGTTTCCCTCATGGAGTAAACCATTTCCCAAGTGGATTCCTCGGGCCCAAAGTACCTCCACTACACTTTGACTTGTTCTGTTGCTCGATTCTAGAGCATGATGTTCCTTTGATCTAGGATGCATAGTGGCTCTGGATGGAATTCTCCATATGGTTCCACCTGCAGCATATACCAATCAATCATATGATTAGAGTCTTGTACATATATTTTAAGTAAAAATACTTTAACCAATGGAAGTAAGTCCAGCCTATAGTCCATTGTCCAATCCTTTCAAGGATCTCAAAAGGCCCACAATAGCATGGTGCCAACTTGGCACATGACCCAATATTCAAGGAACTCTTCTTGGATTTGGTTCTCAAGTAAACATGTTGCCAAACTTGGAATTATTTATGCACCCTATGTTGATATGCATAGAGTTTATTCATGTCATGTGCCACCTTCAATTTTTTCTTCATGATCTGAAATTGTTGTTCCATTTCCTCGAGCATGTCAGGCCCAATAAGGACTTTATTCAATAGATCCCTCTAGTTGATATGAGTATCACAATTCCTCCCATACAGTGCTTCAAATGGACTCATCTTTATGGATTCTTGGTACCCATTGTTGCATGTGAACTCTACAAGTGGGAGATACTTCTCCCACTGCTTGGTTTGATGCACCACATACATCTTCAACATATCTTTAAGGATCCTATTTTTCCTCTCTATCTCCTATTTGGCTGTGGATGATATGTTGTATTGAATGCCAACTCTATCCCCAAACCTACAAATAGTTCCTTCCAAAATCTTGAAGTGAACTTAGCATCTCTATCAAAGATTATTTTCTTTGTAATTACATGCAACCTCACGATCTCTTTTATGAAAATTTGGGTCGCCTCACTAGCAGAATTGGTGGATTTGACTGCCCCAAAATGAACCACTTTTCTCAACTTGTAGATCACCATGATAATTGCATCATGTTGCCTGGAGGTTCTTGGTAAACTTGTGATGAAATCCATGGATATTACCTCCCATTTCCATTTCGAAAAGGTAATGGGTTGCAATAAACAAGTCGGATGTTTGAATTTCACATTCACTTTCTAGAACTCTATGCATTTAGAAACAACATCAGTCATTTCTTTCTTCAAAGTTGGCCAATAGTATAATTTTTTAATGGTTGTGAGTCTTTTGGTACCCTAGGTGGATGGAATATGGCTTGACATGGAACTCTATCATTATGAGCCTTTTCACTTCATCATTATTTGACACATAAATTGTGTTCTTCAATATAATTAGGCCATCATCAGTGAGATGATATTCCTAATCCCCATCATGTTGTTGCATCTTTTATTTCATTTGCTAATATTTTTCATCATGTTTCCCTACATTTTTTATCCTTTCTACAAGGTCTAGTTTGTAAGAGCTTATGGCTTCCAAGTGATTCAATTGAATTTTCCTACTAACTGCATCAGCAACCTTATTCTCTTTGCCTTTGATGTACTTGATCTCAAATTCAAACTTTCTAAGTATGTTCAACCACGTAGCTTGTCTTGCGTTCAACTTGGGTTGCCTAAACAAATACGTAAGCCCATTATGATCTGTCATAAGTGTAAATTTCCTTCCAAGGAGGTAATGCCTCCACATATTCAATGCATGAATGATGGCAGCCAACTCTAAATCATGAGTCATCTAAATTACCTCATGCTCATTCAATTTTCTTGACTCATAACAAACTACCTTTCCTTCCCACATCAAGACACCACCGAGCCATTCTTTGCAGGCATCTATGTATACCATAAAATCCTTGTCTAGATATGCAAACCTCAGCATTGGTGCAATTGCAAGCAATTGTTTCAATTGCTCAAATCTTATTGTGCATTGAGTTGTCCGCTCGAATATCTTTCCTTTTCATTGCAATGATGTGATCGGATGGCCTATCTTGGAGAAGTTCCTCATGAACCTCTTGTAGTAACTTTTCAATCCCATGAATGATTTGACCTCACTCACATTCTTCAGTGTTAGCCACTCCATTATGGCCTTGATATTCTCTAGGTCAAATGATATCCCCTCCTCAGAGACAATATTCCCCAAATAGTGTATTCGTGACTAGAAGAAGTCACACTTGTTGAGATTTGCATAGAGCTTGTGTTCCCTCAACAATTGTAGTACTGCATCCAGATGCTTTTCATGCTCTTCTTCATTCCTTAAATACACCAATATGTCATCTACAAAGAAAATGAAAAGCTTGTCCAAATAAAGACACAACACACTATTCATTAAACACATGAAAGTGGTAGGGGCATTAGTAATCCCAAAAGGTACCACTACAAACTCGTAATGTTTGTATCTTATTTTGAAATCAGTTTTGTGAAAATATTCTTCCTTGATTCACACTTGATGATATCTAAACATCAAATCCATATTAGAGAAGACTACTACATCTCTGAGTTGATCGAATGAGGTCATAAATTTGTGCAATGGATATCGCTTCTTAAAGGTCACCTTGTGCAATTGTTTGTAATCAACAGAAATTATAAGTGTCCCGTCCTTTTTCTTTACAAACAGTACTGAAGCTCCCCATGGTGACAAACTTAGTCAAATGTAGCCTTTATCAAGCATTTCTTTCAACTTTATCTTTAGTTCAATAAGTTCAGGGGTGGTCATGATGTATGGTTCTTTAGAAATTGGTGCTACTCCAGGCATGAATTAAATTGAAAAATCCACCTCTTGTTGAGGAGGCAGTCTAATAATGGTCCATTGGAATACATCTTTAAATTGTTGCAACACAGGGTACTTCTGTATAATTTCACTCCCTTCCTTTTCAACGTGCCCATTTGTGTTGTCATGACAGGTAATCTGCACCACAAATAAATGACAACCTTTTCGGTAATTGCAATTGGCCTACATGGTTGTAAATTTCCTTACCAGGGGAGGCTTTCACTTTCCCTACAATATCCTTTTCCTTCCCACTTCATCTAGGCATTCAATTTCCTTTTCGTAGCAATCAACCTTGGTATGGTGTTTATATAACCAATCCATACCCAATAGTATAGTGTACACCCCAAAATGTAACACATTTAGGTGTGTTATGGATGTCATGCCTCAAATCTCAATCTCACAAGACTTTACCCAATAGTCCATTATTTTCTTTATTCCTATTTCTCATTGAACCAACTATCATTCTACATGCAATGCTTAAGCCACATTGCATCTTTCCACAAGTTTCAGGCTAACATAACTATAGTTAGAACCAGGATCAATTAAATATAAAAAAACATGATTATATAGCTTACCTTCCATCTCAATGATGGATGCCTAGTGATTTTCCTGGTGGTTATCCATTGTTACATAAATTATGGGTAAATTTTGAGCTACATCACCCACTATGTGACTTCTTGGGTGCCATAAATATTTGGCTCAATGGATTTTTTTTTTTTAATATATAATACTACCTAAGAACCCATGGGGGATTTGAACCAATATTTGGCCCAATGTTATTCTGATGTGGGCAATCCCTTTTTCTGTGATATTCATCACATGTCAAACATTTCAGTTGCCCCTTAATTTTTTTATTTTTGTTGCTTTGTTGTTGTCGTGATTCCTTTAGCAACTAATTTAGTTTTTTCTTGGAACAAATTCGTAATAGTTGGGTGCTTACCTTCCTTCTTAATTGTGGATTTCTTGAGCCAATTCTTTTTATGCTCAACATTATTCTTGGTATTTCATTCACTTTTTCTCTTGGCATGTTATTTTCCTACTCATAGCATTTCTTTATATTTTTAATGGAATCATTCAGTGTTTGAGGTTCCAGAATCTCACTCAGATCCTTGAATGCTAGAGGTATGCAATTGATAAGCCGCTAGATTTTTTCCTTCTCATCCTTGAGATATGGCACACATCTCAACAACTCTATGAACTTGGCGAAGTATTCCTCATCTGTCATTTGTCCCATTTTGAGCTCATAAAATTAATTTTCCTTATTGTCATAATATCACTTAGACAAGTATTGATTTCAGAAAAGCTTCTTAATTTCATCCCAGGTCAACTCCCCTCCAATGATGCCTCTGACATTTTTTAGATATTCCCATCATATGTCTATTTTTCCCTTCAAGCTATAGGTGGAAATATTGGCCTTCATAATCTTAGAATAATCATGAATCCTAAAAAAATCTTCATGCCCAACAACTAGGCTTCAACATTCTCATATTTCTTCATTTCCCTATCAAATGCATGTGGGTGGCTTTGTTTTCTTGAGTTCCTCTAGAATATAATAGTTTTTCTTTCATCCTTGGTGATGATGATGATGATGAAAGTCATGATGGTGCCTCCTAGCAGTGGAGTTGGAAGGTCTACTACGATGATGCACATGAGTGTTGGTTCTTCCTTCTGGAGTGATTAATGGCACATTCCCCTTCATGGTATCTTCACTCTCTAGCCTACGTATTTTTCTTGACTGACTACCATTGGCTCCATTTTTTTCTCTTTTGAATCCTAATTGCTCTTCCTATCTCTCTGAATACCCCCCAATTCAGGTTGCCTTTGCCTCTGTAAATCTAAGAGACTTTGAAAAATAGTTGCATTTATCTTAGCTTCCCTCTCTTGAGCTCTTACCAACCTTTCATTGTTTTATTTTAAGCTTCTGAATTCATCCCTTAGGATTCTCAAGGTGTCTAGCTAATAAGGAGAGTTTTCCCCTCCCCCTTTGGCCAACTGATCTTTCTCCTTCATTTTTCTTGACCTCTTCATATCCATGTTGTGACTGATTGGAGTTATACTGCACCATTTCAGTCCTCATTCATGTATCTCTCACCATCTTTTTTTTCTTGTGATGTGTTTTAATTCATACACAGTTGTTAGATACTTCATGATATAAATAAATAAACACAATCATGACCATGAACCTTGCATTCATGGAGTTTTTATGGTGATCTTTGTTGTAACAAAACATTCATGTTAGTATGCCCATGATATTCAATATTTCATATGAATCAATAATATATCAAGAAATAACAATTTTTAGCACCAGGTTGCATGTCTAAATTGCATTATGACCATATCATTCATGCATGCAATTAATCATTTATAGACTGGCTCTTAATACCTAAACAATGTTTTAGTTAATCTTCTAAAATTCAATGTGAAATTCTCTTGCAAGTATTCATCTACTCACTTTCTCATGATAGAGCCCATATAGTCCAAGTGTTGAACTTGGATGTGCTTATACCACATGTAAACACCGCACTTACCTCAATGGAATGTCCACTTACTAATCCAATTTTTTTGTTATAGTTAGAAAAATTGGAGTAATTTAATTTAATTTTTTCTTTTCTCTTTTATCTGTTTTCCTTCGAAAAAAAAAATAATTTAATTATGGTTTACAATTCTCTCCTTTTTCCATAGGAGCAATGTGATTCAGGTATGATTGTTGAAGGTTTTAGCCTGCAACAACCGAATTGGCACTTATGGAGAACAAATCAACAACAAAAAAAATTATCTCACTTGCAAAAATTATAACAATCAATGATCCACAATACTTGTGCTCCAAATTAACAATTTGTGACGAGTCAACATGCCTAGATGTTAAAAAGGGTAAGTGTGGCACAAAACAATTTATCAAAACTACCCATCACCAAATATAGGATAGGGATCAATTGTGACACCCATCCATCACATTTTCTGAAACCACTACACGAGGTGTCACAAGGTAGTATCCAATTTTCAAAACCACTTACAAATTTGCTTACATGTGAATAAATACAAGTTTGGGAACGTACCATACATATATATCCCTAGAACCTATAATATTTTAATGCATTTCACTGTTCTGATGGTCCCCATCGTGACTCAACTAAATCTGATGGTCACGGTTGATCGAGGAGATCCATGTGTGGTGGGACCGCCTAACCCCTTTATCCATTGGTCCTTAGTACTTCCTCAAGTTCCACTGCATCTCACTACTTATAATCCTGCTTCCCTTCTCACGCACTCTCATAAATGTTTTTGGGTTAATTCACCAAGATGACTTGTCAAGTGGTTCCACACCTCAACCAATAGCGGAATTGTTGGGCTCACGTGTTTGTCATCATGGCCCAGGCTTACATCATACTTCCCATTCCTTGTGTGCCTTGATTTATTCCTTATGGGAATAACTTCTATGCTTGTGTGTATAGGTGGGCCACCCCTCCATTCGATCTCACTCATGTTTATCCCACAAGTTTCCTCTCTCCATGAATGTTGTGTTGATTCATCCCAACATTACTCTCCCAGATTTTCCTCCGACATTTCTTTTTTAAACCTCAGGAAGACTCTTACGGTTTGAAATGTCTCAAGGCCTACCTTGCACCAATACGATTGCAAATAGGACCATGTGGAGGCCACCGTGTCCTAGCCCCACATCATTCTTCTCCTTCGAAGCAAGCTCCCACTTGAAGTTATGGGAATATAGCCTCTGGTATGAGTTGTCGTATGGGATTCCATTCCGAATAATGAGGATTCTCTTTGGCTCTGCACTATAATCCTAGCTAACCTAGTTTTTAGTGACCTTAGATATTCCATTTCATTACTAATTAAAAGTTTCTAGGATGTGGCCTTCAACTCTCATGCCACATGTTAAGGTGCTCCCTAAAATTTACAACAACTCTGCAAGTAATACTAGGGTTCCATTTAGGGGTTTCAAGGGAATTTATCTATTATCAAGGAATCCATTTAGGAGTTTCAAGGGAATTTGTCTATTAGTAGGGAATTGCAACTCATCCCTCCTGGACGAGATACTATCACCTTGAATCTTCATGGCTACTATCATCCATTTAGGCAATAACCAACAACATCCTCTCATTATTTAGATGCTACTTAGGATATGACCCCCAGTATAAAAAGGTTCCAAAACTATGAAAATAGAGAAGAAATGCATCTGTAGAATATACAAGGATATAAATTCAAGTTAATCCATATTATGAGGTCATGCCCTACCCCAGGGTGCACGTAGATCCTTTGGACCAAATCGTTATCTAGTGAACAATGTAACCCAACACCAGGGAATTTATCATAGCAGGTTGAAGAAGCTCCTCATGTCAAAGTTAAGAGAGGAGGTAATCCTCAACATTCACACAATGTCACATAAATTGTAACATGGGCTTGTAACCATCATATGCACGCATACCTTGTCAAAACATGTTGTCTTCAATGTAATCATCAAACTAAAATAAAAATATGTTCATATGTTACGTGTTTTTATGATTTAATCTAGATTCTTACAGACCATTCCAATGCTTTTAACATTTCACACTATGTTGTTCATTTATATCATATCAGAAACACAGTCATTTATTTTTCTCAATAACACCATTTCAAACTAAAAATTCAACATACATTGTTTATCATGTAAATAATTACACAAGAACACCTAACTTGTAATCTTTTCAGGGAAACTAAGTCAGGGGCTATGACTCTCCACCCAACCATAGATAGTTGCAACCATTTCTCACTTACAGCTATCACTCCCAATCTAGATTCAAGGGACTGATATGATTTTTCCAAGGGACAAAACCACATTTTTTGTTGAAACAAGGACTCTGTAGGTGCTCCTACCTCCACCTACCAACCAAGTAGTAGTCAATCATTCTTCATGGACTGGAGAGGAATATCAGTTCCACCATCTAGTTGTCAATAACCAATAAGATCTAGTGAAAATAAAGAGGGCTCATCATGCAATGATTTCACTCTTCTATAGTTCATCAACCAAGCTCCAAGGAATCGAAAGGTTTCATCTCCACCCTAAACTTATCATACAGTTGTTCCACCCTCAAAGGTGACATGAGAATCCACTATATCACTCGATGAATAAAAAAAGACTCCACCCTTTAAGGGGAGTCAAGATTTTGTTGTAAAGAAGAATGGAATAAATAGTGACTCCACCCTTAAGGGGACTTGAGAGTCTAATGTGAGGCTGAGATGGAAGAAGCAAGTGATTCCACCCTCAAATGAGACTCGATAATCCACTGCTCAACTGAAGTGAAACAAGCAAGTGATTCCACCCTCAAAGGGGACTCGAGAATCCACTGCTCAACCAAAGTGAAACAAGCAAGTGATTTCACCCTCAAAGGGAACTCGAGAATCCACTACTCAACCAAAGTGAAACAAGCAAGTGATTCCACCCCCAAAGGGGACTCGAGAATCCACTTCTCAATTGAAGTGAAACACACAAATGATTCCACCATGAAAGGGGACTTGAGAATCCACTACTCAACTGAAGTGAAACAAGAAAGTGATTGCACCGTCAAAGCGGACTTGAGAATCCACTTCTCAACCAAAGTGAAACAAGCAAGTGATTCCACCCTCAAAGGGGACTTGAGAATCCACTTCTCAACTGAAGAGAAAAAATCAAGTGATTCCACCCCCAAAGGGGACTCGAGAATCCAATACTCAACCAAAGTGAAATAAGAAAAGGAGACTCCAGATATTCTTTCCAATATTTTGATAGTTAAACCTTTATCCTAGGTTTTCAAGGGACTCTAGATAAAACCCATCTCCACCCTCCATCCCCCAGGATATCATCATATTCACCCTCCCCTGGAGAAGCTCCTCCTATGCTCCTGTAGCTCAACTGAAATATATTCAACTCCTTCTAAGCCCAACAACACACCAATATGCTCCCTCTATTACACATTGCATTGCCAAAAGGGTTTCCTTCCCAAAAAAACTCAGTTTTGCTAGCTTCCCTAATTTCTTCTCTGTTTTTTGTTTTATTTTACACCCCTTCTTCTCTCCCAATCCACGACCACTCTTTTATCTATCAATGTCCATATTTCTTCCACTTGTTCATGGTGGTTCTTCCCTAAAGTCCAGTAAACTACCAGGACCTTCTTGGCTCATGAGATCATTTCATGTCTCCCACTTTCCTTGTCTATTAACTACAACCCAACTACTCCTTGTGCTTGTGTGCTCTAGGCATCCCTTCTTCCATTGTGAAATCATGTAATTTATGCTTTTGCATCCTCTTTTAAATGTTTTCACCTTCAAAGAGGCATGATTGTTTTCCTTATCCAAATTCCTTTTTAACAGCATACTTTACTTATCTTGAATACATACCCACCATCCTATTTGGTTGTCACAGTAATTACCCAACCCCAATCCCTGGAATTGGTGTCCCTTACTCAACCTTATTGTAGTATGAAAATCACAATTACATAAAATGTTTTTCATGGGGTTCTTAAGCAAAATCAAACCGGCGTTGTCACAGGCTCCCAAATTTGTTTATTTTTAATATTATTACAAAATAAATGAACATTTAATCAATATGGTCATGTAAGTTCCCAACAGGAAGGAAACCAAGTTTTTTTCTTTTAAAATATTCCTAGTTCAACAAGTATGCTTAAATATCAAAAAACAATTTGATTTGTATTTCGACCAATACCGTTATCCAACAATATATACAAAACTTGAAGAAGAGTATTCAATCAACAATAAAGCATGGTGATGGTCACATTCACATCATTGTGAATATTTAGATCTTTGCAAAAAAACTCTTGGAGACATTTGTCCATTAAAAACATACAACCAACATTTTGAAAATAAACAGTGTTATCCTTCTTTCAATCATTTTGTGTATGGGCAAATATGACAAAAAAATAAGTGTGTGTGTTGTTTCCATGTCATAAATTATCAAACCTATACATTTATCTAGAGTATCATAATGCTTCTTTTGATGTTTATACAACTTTTGACATTGACTTATTGTTGATTGTGATGTTCTTCTAGTGCTTTAATTATGGATTCTACACAACATTGAAAACATTGATAATGAGCTTTCATGATTTATATAATTATAAAAAATAATTTAAAAGGCATGTGTCTTTATACCCCTTCAAATTTTTCCCTTACATATTAAAGATAAGCACATGTATTGCAAATTCCAATCCTTGACTTCTTACGGGTACAGATGTTATTGAATTTTCTTTTTAATATTCTTATAAAATATGCATATTCAATGAAATTGCCATTTTTTTCAACACCACCATCATATTCTTTGTATATGTTGGAGATTCCATGCCTTAACAAATTATCTAGAATATGTATTATGTCCCTATTTGGCATACACTCTGCATGGTTGGGAAATAAGTCAAGAATTTATGCCATTGTAGTGTTTTTTAATGGCTCACTCTCTTGTTAATGATGTGCATTTGAATAACAAGTAGGATTTTTTTCTGGTCTTATTTGGATTCTTGAAAGTATAGATATTATGAATTGAATGAATTCATTCTTAAATATTTCTACAAATTAAATATAGCTCCAATGTGATAATAATTACTTATCTTTCTACATACCCCACCAAATATGAATTTTGCATGCTTTTCTTCATTGAAAATTATGTGACTCTTCGTTTTCTCCAAGGTATACCTAAAGTTTTTAACTTTCAAATAATAATCTTGACAATGTTTTCTTTGAAATAAAATCATTGATAGAACTTGAGCTCATGAGAAACTATTCATTAGACCTTGTATACTTGGAATAATTTTGATTTATATAAAAATTTATACTCTTATTCTTGGTTCCATCATAGATACAAGGTTTCTTTACATTGTCTCCATTGTGTTTATGGGAATTTCATATTACGCATTAAAATTAATGTCCTCATTAGTAAGAGGAATATCATCCTCTCTATAACCATACTCAATATGATTAAGATGCCCAATAAGAGAGTGTTAACAATCTTGAATCAACTCAATTGGGTAACTTAGAACATGGGATTCAGTCCTAGGCACATTATTCTCTTTATTTATAATCTCATCACTAAAAGGAATATCAAGCTCTATAGAAAAATGGTTATCATCCTCACAAATTTCATTGGATCTACCATGAAGGTCTTCATTGGAAGGAAAATCATCATCATCTTGAAGGATATTAGTGCGATTAAATTCTCTAATAGGAGGAATGTATTCATCATTATTGTGGATGAAGTTAATCCAATAGCTAGGGTGTATTAATAATAGATAAAATTGAAGAAAATGCAATCCAATCCCTAAGGTGTGTCTACAATAGCTTAATGTAATTACCAGTTAGTTATGATGAGAACCTACTTGGACTTAATGCTTGATTGTAATTTGAGTTTATTTAGGGAAAAAAATGAAATACATATTACTAACCAAAATCACATAGATATAGTGAACATGACTTCAGTTAAATAATGGAAAATGTTGAAAATTATATACAAGTAGAATAAAAACAAACTAGCTCGAATAGTGGTAGCTTATATCTAAGAAGACATGTTACAACTACATGTCTTCCTGAATTGTATTACAATGAGGATTTAATTCCTTTTATAGTGAAGAAGCAATAAGAAAACCATAAACATCCAAAAACCTAACACTAGGTGATGAAATTTTAAAGGCTTATCAGCCTCAATGGGGCAAGTTGGGACATCAACTTCCTAAGGTCATGACTTTGGCATATGAACTATGTTTTGTGTGCATAATAGCTTGTTATAAAGGTCAATCTGAGGAGTAAAATTTATGATTGTTGACAGTAGTTTATAATTGATGTCATCTTGTTTCCCAAAAAACTTTGTTTAGGTTCTCAAAATAGATCTGGAAGTTTAGGACCTAAAAACTGATGAAAATAAGAAACTACCAAAATAGAAAATTGTTCTGCGAAATAGGAAATTGTGTTGTGATCAAGGTGGAATAGGTGGGTGGCCACCAATATCCACCCGGATCACTCCTCCCCTATTAGGAATCAGTGGTATCCATTGTGTTGATTTCCTCCATAAGGTGAGGAAACTTGGGTTGAACTTGGTCCCTGGTGAGCCACTTGCCTTGGTGTAGAAGTTGGCCTAATTTCACAACTTGATACTATTAGATCCTTTGTTTTTGAGTGTTCTTAAGTTGTGTGTGCATGATCTGATCAATTGTGGCCTATTCAAAGCAATCTAGGTTGACCTATGTCGGTGTTAGTTGCTATGTGATTTCTGATGTGTGAAATAATGGTGGATAGTATGGTTGAAGGTGGTCAACATTGAACATTGGTGTAGGCCAAGGAAGGGGGGATACTTAGTTCAAAAGTGTTTCCCCCATATCGTTGTTGGTGGTGTCTCCCACTTGAAACTTATGTGGCACCTAGTGTTGATCATGGTGATGGAATTGAGCTCACTACTGACGGGGGGTGAATTAGTAGTGATAGGATTTATATATACTTTTAAATTATTTTTTTAATTACTGAATTACAACTTCACATTAATCCATTAGTAGATTATCTCATAAAATGCATTAACCAAATAAGGAAGTAATAAATCTAAATACCATGATAATCATATGAAAACCATAAAGCAATCAAACGATCATGCACAAGATGGCACTGGATGTTCCTGGTGGAAAACCCTCTACCACCCAATAGATGAAAGACTTTACTACTAATACATTTCTACTAGAAACACCAGATAGAGAGACTCTTCTCTCACGACTCTACGAACAGTTTTTCACTGGTCCAAGCCACCACGACCGACGAGCCTCGCCAAATACCACTAGACTGGATAAATATTCTTCTAGTTTTGATCTGTTGGATAAAAGGCCCCCACCTTCTCTACAAAATTTCTATTATTATCATCAAAACCCTCAACACCTCCATGTGAACCACATTTCATGCAATTTCAAACTGGGCCCTCAAACTTGCTCAACGTGAGCAACCCAATAGCCTCACTAATCTAAATCTGAAAATGATAAATTCATATACCCACTCTACTCAACATTGTTACATAGATGCAATATGCAAGACAAAATACTGGAGCACACTCTCACTCTCACCCCAACAATCCTCTCACACCACCAAAATCAATAACTCTAAACACTCACCAAAGTATATTATGTCAAAATATCCTCAATAATATCTAAGTGAATACCATGGGAAAATACCATGGTTATCCTAATAACATAGACATATGTACCATGGTAATCTCCATGTCAATACCACATGGAAATACCATGGTTATGTCAATACCATAAACACTTGTACCATGGTAATCTCCAAGCCAATACCATAGGCAGATACCATGGTAATGTCAATACCTAGGACACGTGTACCATGGTAATATCTAACCCAAGTGCCACCCTACTTCACACACACAAACATAAAGAAATCAACCTTGAACCTATACCAAGTTCCAAATAATAAGGTAATTCTAATACCAATACTCATGACTAATCCCATAACCGCACCCTCAACACACGAAAAACTTGGTTGCAATTGCACCTATGAAATTTCATCTGTGTGGTTAAGAGCCTACAACTGCATGCATAAGAATGGTTTCATGAGGTTGTGGCAGAGTATAGGAAAAATGATTCTTAGCACAAAACCTCTACCAATCTACTCCACAAATCTTCGATCACTTGTATAATTGTCAAACAAGCATATGCATAAACTCATCAACTATGGAAACCATACATAACATCTACACATTAGAAAATTTGTCACAAGCCAAACTTCTCTAGAACCATCTATCACACTTATACATAAACCAACTGCAACACATGCCCAGGTTGACATCAGTGTCAACCATCAACCATTGCAACCAACAAATGCACTAACAACTGCATCATCAATTCCAATAATCTCCCCCTTTGGCATTGATGGCAACCTTAGCTAAACCATCCAACTAATATTGAAAACTCTTCACTCACTTCCCCTTTGACATCAGTGGAAAAGGGTAAAAATCATCAAACACTCTACTACAAACATATAATAACTCCCCTTGAAAATTAGATGGATCTGACCATAATACACCTCCAAGTAGCAAACACTCTCTCCTGAAGTAGTAATAGAAAATCAAAGTTGATCATCAACATAAACTAGCAAAAACTGATATGCATCATCAATAGCATAATGTGGGTAGTAGCACTCTCTCCATCGACATCACTAGCAATATACAACAACATAACCATCAACACAATGTGGGTAACAACGAAACATCCTCATATACAACATCATAACTATCAACAACAATACATCATAAGCAGCAACAACAACAAAAATAACCAACAACTCCATCCACATCAAACATTCTCAACAAAATAAGAAATAGCATACATATGGCCATCAACAATCTCTAACTTAGTGAGTAACAACATTAAACTCAACCAAAGAAGCAACAAGAGCATCAACAACAATATTAGCAACAACAACAATGACTCTAAGCAGCAACAATATACTCTCACCACTACACATTGACCTAATCAAAACATAGCAGCATTATACATATAACCAGCCATTTGCCTCAAGCGGTAACATATAGGCAAGGTCAAAGCAACAGTCATGGCCATCCATACTCCCACAAGCATCATAACATCAAGCAACAATAACATAGTTGATAATATCTATCTATATATATATAGTAGCAGCATCAAACTTGTGCATCAACTCCATTTATGACAAGATCAATGGAACAATCATGCACTAGACATGCTCTCCTTGAGCATCACCATCAATATCAATCTACGATCAAAGCTTTCAAGTTGAAAGCTCTTCTCCATGAACCAACGGACTAACTCTTGACCAATAAGACTTGACTATAACTTACAGGGATTTATAAACATCTTACATGGTTGAAGTATTCAATCGAAACCAACTACTTCATGGACTCAGTTCCTACAACAATGGAGTTATATAATTGACTCTCTCTATTAGAATCATAGACTCATTAGCATTGAACTCATAGTGCTTACATGACTAAAAAATTATTTCTATGACAATGGATGACTCAATACATACACTTTCACGTAGCCAAAAATGGCTTTTTAATGCATAAAGATACATGACTCTCTTGTTATTAATGAAAATGGCGTACAAGGCTAAAAACATGAAGTATAGGGTGCATGTAATAACATGTGTTGTCTCAAAAGTATATACATACAAGGATTCAATGACATGCCAAATCAAGATCACCAAATATTTTAAGGTCGTTAGCCGATGCATGCCATACTCTATCTGTGCCACTTTCTATGTAAATCAGGCATTAATCCTCCATACATGGGTTGCATAGATATTGTCCAATGCTACATTCATCCACCTTCGACATCTAACTCACATCTTTTCAAATCTCGCACTCCTTAATATTCACTTCGTAAGAAATCTCGAATCCAAAGAACATGTATCAAATTGATTTCAACGATGAGAACTATTTCTTAAATTAATTGAACTAAAAACAATCACTTTGAACATATACGCACATCCCATGCACACGGATTCTTTTCATAGTAGACAATCAACATTTTCCAGAAATAAACCTCTGAGTTTCTTTGTGTGTAAGAAGATTGGCATGTGACTCTTAGTAAGAAATTGTTCCCAAAACACATCATTCATCTGCTTCCTGGGTTTATCAGCACCGATGCGTTTACCTGTCCCTCATTTGATGCCATTGCAATATTGAATTCTGCAATATTTCGAAGAATACCATCAAACTTTGTTGTGCATTTTTTGTCCATATCCTTATAAATCCATCAAAAAACGCAGTAACAATATCTCCATTTGGAAAGAATTTTACATCCCACACACAACCAGGATGATCAATGCTTTGAACGCATGTTTCATCTCTCCACAACTTCGAGTGGTTGTCTTCACTACCAGATGAAATAACTCCTGAAGAATGTGCAACTATAGAATCAACAAACTAAGTACGTTCAACCATATCCTTCCCAACTTTTGTTGTGCACACAAGACATTGCATTTTTTTTTATCGATGCAATGTTCATTCTTGAGATGGAAATAAAGCAATGAGATATAGAATCCTGAAGACAAAATGTAAGACACTACAACCAGTCATAGATTCTAAAACTTTGATCACTCAAGGTAGCATCATGTTTGGGAACGGTTTTTTTGTTTTGTTTTATTTCACAGCATTTAGAAATGTTAAAAGTTCCATGTCACTGAGACGAATGAAAATGCGCTGATAAAGAGAACCAAAAAAAAAATTTCTTCTAAAAGAAACTCTTGCATAGCCCGTCATGCCTCATTTCGTACAGATTTTTTGAATTTTTCAGACGAACAAAAAATCTGGAACATTTTCAATAAAAAATCCAACGGTATTAAATACATCCAAGTCCATAAAATAATGAGGTTTTGTTGCACGCAGTTGCCCCTAGACAATCACCTTTCACGCTACATTTTCAATTAAACTAAGCAATGCACATCCTACTTCAACTCTTGTCTATTCAATACGTTCAATAAGTTGATTTGCAGGTATATACCCTTCAAGTCGATCAAAAGGCTGCCCAGTTCCGAACAAAATGAAAGTGGGTAATGCATATACACCATACCGACTAGCAACGTTTGGATACTTTTTTGTATCAATTTTACCACACAAATCTTGTCTTTCATTTTGTGACCAACATCTTCCAAAATGGGGACTATATATTGATAGGGGCCACACTAGGTTACATAAAAATCAACCATGACTGGTTGATCTGATTTTTGAAGCATGTCATCAAATGATGAGAATGTTTGTTTCGCCACTTGCACCCAGAGATGAGGATGGCGTCGAATAACTTTGGGCCTGCAACTAACGATGGCATGCCATAAGGTAACTGGGCAACATTAACGGTGACACTCCACAAGGCAGTGGAAGAAGAACCTTGCGTATTGTTGTCAATGGCAGAATGCAAGAGTTTAGATGAACAGACAATTGAATTAACCACATTGCTTAATGCCATCAGAATTTCCATTGCCTATATTATCCTAGAACCCAACTAAAATCAACGAGTGCTCACCATAAATCCAACCAACTATTCATAGTATCCAAATATGGACAACCCTTACGAATTTCAACCAGTCGCTGGCAACGTTCTCATCCCTGACATCCTCATCCTCGCCATCTCTAGTTCCCCCACTCCCACTAACAATAAAAGTAGAGATACACGGATCACGGCTCTTCTTTTTTCAGAAGAAAAACCATATTTTTGGATCACGGCTCTTCATACCCATTTCTTCTCACCAAAACCTAGTCAATCCATAACAGAACAATTATAATTTCATAACACATTTTTCTCTGAATTCTTGGGATAGCAATCATATGTCTTCATAATGGAGTTGTTTAAGGTCTCGGACAGTCAAAAGTAGCTGGAATCTGGGTTAAAAAAAAATCAAAAAATCCTATAGAGTGGTGGAATGGATTCAGCACCATCAAAAACTTCTAGAACCCTAAGATTTTGAAGTTTAACAACTATAATTTAGATTTACAAAAATCCTTGCCAAATTTTCTCTAAATATAACTAGAATTTCCACATAAGTAGATCATAACAAAATCCATAACTGAATTAATTAATAAATTGAAAACTAAATAATTGTCCACTATAATGTTTGACAAAGTGGACGAGCCACTATGCATACATACTCTAGTGCCACATAAATTAAAGCATTTACAACATGACCTAATCAACCCTTGGACAAGATTCAACTCTCTATTGAAGCTCAATACTCTAGATCGATCCATTAAACACCATTACTTCAATATTAAAATGTGTTCACATTTGCTATGGACCAGCTAGGTAGATATATAAATAAATCAGATAAAATAATAAACATGTTCCATAAACATTATCACCTCCACAACAAGGAAATTAATGCAACGTGCATCAACGTGCTTTTTTAGACTAGATCAATAGAACATTTGTTGACCAAAATCATGGGCGATTATTGTTTATGCGTGTGGTTTCCTTTTGAAACGCAACAGTGTGTGTGCATATCATTAGCAATATTGTCCCATAACTTCGACAATTGTGCTTACACCTCTTGGACTGGAGCAACAACAGCTACTAGAGGATCTCAAGCTATATCGATCTCTCTTTTCTTGTTTTATATTTTTATTCTCAAAAGATAATCATCGATTTTATTTGTGCAGGTAATTCCTCATCATTGCACACGCCAAAAATAATTGATCAAAAAATAAACCTTACACATATGCTTCATTCTTTGGAGGAGCTCCCCATAAATTTCAGCAATTTCTGCTTCAAGCTCCCCCGGAGGTCGAGTTGGCGTCCTTTCCTTTTTGAAACCACTTGTTGCTTCTTCCCATTAACAATCTAATTTTATTCTTCTAGTTGCTCCTTCCTCTTCCAGATTCTCCTTGTTTTCACTTGGTTGATTGTTTTGATGCAGGTTGGAAATATTCGCACCATGATTCCTTTTCTTCCGTCTGGACTCCAGGATGACCAAGGGTAGTTTACATTCTTTGGCCATATGGCCTAAATTATCATAGAAAAAACATATAATGTGTCTAAGCAATAGCCCAACTGATTCAGATCTTTTGCAAATTTGCTTTGTACTTTTTATTCCATAAGCCTTACAATCAACAAATTTATGTCCAAACTCATAACACAAATAATAATATCCATGAAAGACCTATAGAATGATGGAGGTCAACACTGCATTTCCTTGACCGAATGCTTGAGATTTCTCAACATTCGACTGCTTCTTTTGCTTCTGTAATTTGCAGCAATGTGTCCATATTCTTCTCAGTTAAAACACTTAACATTTTTCATATTTTTCTTTGGAAGATTCTTTCGCTCTTGATTATGATGTCGGTTTCCTTCATTTTCTGCTGTAAGTTTCTTCTTTTAGTTTCTCACAATTGTTTATTTGTTTTTTGAGTTGGCTTCCAATTTCCTCTTCAGGTATCCTTTATTTCCCTAACTGACTTTTCATATCTGAATTTTCTTCCTTGAAAGCATAGTATTTCTCCTCAGAAATCTGCAGTAATTTCTTCAGACCTCTATTCTCTAAAGTCATCTTCTCAATTATCCTTGCTTGAGATTTGTTATCAACATCAAGGGTTACTAATATTTTGAGCTCTTCATTTTGAGATTCTGATTTTTCTACAAAATATTATCTCCACTTCTCTCCAGAAGATATCACTGAATGGATTTGTTATCATCTTCTAAATCATTGATCTCAAGAAAATCATCGTCATTAAAAGGAAATGTACTACCAGATATAAGATGATCACAACATTTACCTTCACTAGTTTTTACCAGCAAGAAGGGATATAAGATGATCACAACATTTACCTTCACTAGTTTTTACCAGCAAGAAGGGTTCTAAATTTGCAATTTTCCTCACTTGTTTACCGCTTTTCCTTCTTTTATAATACTTCTTCTTATTCTTCGCCATGGCCCACGATCTAGTCTCAAGTGATCAAGCTTCACCAAGAGAACCATGCTCTGATACCTATTGATTGAATTGAGCTCACTACTGGGGGGTGAATCCGTAGTGACAATATTTATATATACTTTTAAATTCCTTTTTGAATTGCTAAATCACAACCTCACATTAAGCCATTAGTAGATTATATCATATAATGCATTAACCAACTAAGTAAATAACAGATCTAAATACCATGATCATCACATGAAAACCATAAAACAATCAAAAGTTCATGCACAAGATGCCATTGGTTTTTTCTGGCAGAAAACCCTCTCGAAGGTAAAAAAAAACCACTTGTTGTTGTTTCCACTCAAATCTTTATTATGTTGAAAAAGGTTTTACATAGAGTAGCTACCACCTAGTAGATGAAAGACTTGACTACTAAGACAGTTTTGCTAACAACACCAGATAAAGAGACTCTTCTCTTGCGACTCTACGAACACTCGTTTACTGGAAGCCACCACGACCAACGAGCCTCTCAATAAATCTTCTTCTTGTTCTGATTTGTTGGCTAGAAGGCCTCCACCTTCTCTACACATTGTCTACCATGAGCCTCAATGCCCTCAACACCTCCATGTGAACCATGTTTCATGCATTTTCAACTAGGCTCTCAAAGCTGCTCAACATGAGCAACCCAACAGCCTCACTAATCTAAATCTAAAAAGGATAAATGGATATACCCACTCTACTCAAAACTGCTACATAGATGAGATATGCAAGAAAAAATATTGTAGCATACTCTCACTCTCACCCCAACAATCCTCTCACACCACCAAAATCAATAACTTAAAATGCTCACCAAAGTATATACCAAAATATCCTCAATAATCTCCAAGTGAATACCACGGGAAAATACCATGGTTATCACAATACCACAAACACATGTGCGTGGTAATATCCATTTCAATACCACAGGTAAATACCATGGTTATGTCAGTACCATGGACTCTTGTACCATGGTAATCTCCAAGCCAATACCATATAAGGAAGATACCATGGTAATGCCAATACCTAGGACACTTGTACCATGGTAATCTCTAACCCAAGTGCCATCCTACTCCAAACACACAAACATATAGCAACCAACCTTGAACCAATACCAAGTGCCAAATACTAGGGTATACCAATACCAATACTCATGACTAATCCCATAACTACACTATCAACACATGAAAAACTTAACTGCAACCGCACCCATGAAACTGAATTTGTGTCATTAAGAGCCTACAATCACACGCATAAGATTGGCTCCGTGTCGTTGTGGAAGAGTATAGGATAAAAAAACAAAACTTAGCACAAAACCTCTGCCAATCTGCTCCACAACTCCAACCTCCCACATAATTGTCAAACAACCATATGCATAAACACATTAACTATGGCAACAATACATAACATCTACACATCAGAAAATATCTCACAAGCAAACTACACTAGAGCCATCTTCCACACTCATACATACTCAAACCAACTGCAACACATGCCTAGATTGACATCAATTCCAACCATCAACCATTGCAACCAACAACTGCATCATGAATGCCAACACATGGCATTATTTATACTTAGCATTACATTTTTCCAAGATAGCATAGACCTATTGGGATATGTGATGAATTCATTCAATAAATTTGGTAGCTTTTTCGACTTTAGATTGAACATGTGCATATTTTGCAAAGGGCAGTGCAACATCGATGAGATCCAATGGTTGAAATCACATGCCCATGTGAAAGAGGTTGTGGCCAGTTGAGCTATGGAGAGCTCTATTGTAGTTGTGTTGAATATATGGGAGACTCTCATCCCATGTGTTTGGATGCTTGGAGTTTTACATGCACAAAATGTGCACGATCATCATGTTGATGACTTTTATATGGCCATCAGTATGGGGTGGAAAGTGTTGTAGCTTTTTCTATAACCTAGAACACAAGTGCTTCAAAAGATATAGAAGCCTCCTAGAGACAGCCTCTGGGTTGATTGGAGATCAATGCCTAGGACATCTTAAAGAGAGAAGTGATTTTGAAGATTATCTGAGGGATTTTTGTTGCACTCCAAATGTCATGTAATTGGAAAAGAGATAATTCACGGGGGTTTGATTCAATGGTCCCTCATCAAGGTAAACTCAAGAAAACACATAGATCTAAATACACAGGGGGTGAATATGGCTATTATCAAAGAGAGTTGTTTAGTTCTGGTGGTTGACACAAAATAATACGCAGCTTAACATTATTGTTGTAGTATAGGTGAATAGGAGGAAGGGAAGGAGGGAAATCGATGCATAGGGTTGTACATAGCATAGAATCCTAGGAAACAATATCCAACAGAGATATGGAAGGGTGAGGATATAAATGCAGAAAGAGTGGAGTGCTAATTAAGGTCCCAAGACCTATGCATCATGAATACATTTTTTACCAAATAACATTAAGTAAATATGTGTGCATTATAGGTACATAAGTAAATATGTAGTTAATATAGGTACCGTTACTACTTAGTAGCAAATATAAAACCATGAATGAGAGGGATACCAACAACTTCATTACACTATTTTAGAGGAGGAAAGACATACATGAAGTGATAAACAAAGGGGGGGAAATAATGCACATTGTTCTGATAGGAATCAACAAAAAAAAATTATTAACCTTCAAGATGCAGTCCCAATCACCATTCCATTAAATTTAGCAGTTGTATAGCTAAAGTCCCTCATGAACAAGCAAATAGAACCAAAGTTTTACCACATAATTTGGGCGTCTGGGGTGCAGAATTTGGGAACCTTTCTTAGGTGTTTCTTCCCTCTTTTTATAAGCAGAGGGAGAGCTTTGTAAAATAGTTACAAAAATATATTAGCGTAAGCTCCAGCTGTGTGATCAACTAGTTGTCTCGACATGTGAAGGCCTGCTACCAAAATCATTACAATCAGATTTGAATTCGTTCTTTAAAATACAAATATTATAGAAAAATAGAAATAAGGGAAAACTAAATGATGATGGAGGAAACTATCTCCCTGCCATTCATGTGATGGCCTCTGATCAAGCCATGTCTCTACCATGATGTTGCCTCTTCAGTCACTTTGTCGATTCACCTGTCACTTTCCCCTTAACCACTTGAACTTCCCACTTTCTAGAGCTAGGAGTGATTAACAATAATAGCCTTGGTGGTGTTCAGGAATCATAGCTATTGATTTATACATCTCTTTAAATCTTTGTATTACACTATTGGAGCCTTATATACCTTGTAATATATCCATAATGTTATATCAGAGCTTTAAGCTTATCGAGACTTTTATACTTAAAAACATTTTAAAAATAGAGTCCCGATTCCTTGGCCCCTTTTGTTTAGCCCCTTGAAACATGTATCTCATAAGACCACGGGTGATGACCAAAGGCTTGGCCTTAAGGCGCTAGGGCCATTTGTTCCTGCCCAAGGGAAATTTTTCCTTTGTAAGTGCTTTGCACCCCTTTCCTTTAAGTTCTTCTAGCGACCGTAGGCTAGCCCAATATCAGAGCATGTTATGAAACCAGCTCAAGAAAAGATAGAAAAGATAGATCAACGCCTTAGAATTCAGCCTCTTTGAGGGGGCAACCTCCTTTACATTACATAAATGAACAATTCTTGGATGATTCAAATGACAAAACCTCCTTTCTATATATAGGAGTCTAAGGAGTCACAATATAACCCAGCCGACCTAACAATAATAATATAAAGCCACAAAAATAATAATAAAGGGATTCTATGGGGCACAGAAATAACAATATGTGGGTAATAGGGGCACAACAATATAAATAAGGGGTATAACTATCATAGTAATGGGGTAATCACTAGTATTATAGGGACCCAACAGTCCTGCATGTTGCATACATTGAGCTTTGGGAGCTCTAGGGGCTTGTGGTTCTTACTGGAGCAACACACGACCACAGGGTGACTCACCCTCCCCTAGTGGTATGCACTCTGAGACTGACTTTGGGTCAGTGGAGGATGATACTAGTCTGGGACCAGTGGTAGGAGTTGTAGTCACTATGACACTAACTTTAGGTTGGTTGAGATTGGTCTAAGACCAGTGGTACATGCTCTGAGACTGACTTTGAGTCAGTATGATACATCCTCGATCATTTCTTCTTCTTCATAATTCGGACAAAAGAAAAGCAGAACAAAACAAAGCAGAGCAGAGCAGATCATAACAGAGCAGTACAGGGGTAGAACAATACAAAGAAGAACAGGTAGAATAGAGCAGAGCAGGGCAAGGGTCAGGCTGTACAGGGCAGTGCATTTGATGGATGAATAGTAGTGACCGACAGACAGATTGCAGATGAATTTCTCCCTAGTTGAGAGGGAGTTTTAAAATTGGCAACCAGGGCTAAACTTCATGTGGGTCATCTTAGTCATGGCTGATAATATTTTTTATTAGATTCCTCTCGTAGAGAGGTGTAGGATTTATCTAAAGATTATCTGATTCCAATAAGTATTCATGGAGATATGAATTTATTTTGATTATGGAATTATTATCAAGCCGACCTAGAACTTATGTAGGCTCAAGAAGCCCAAACGTCATGTCTATTCAACCTCTACGTTTTAGTATAGATAGAAGAGGACTTCAAGTAATTTCTACACATACTTGGATCTCTTCCTCTCTCTGCTTGTCTTTGGGTTTTAGTACGAGGACAGATCCTACGGTGATGTCGATGATGCCGGTGAAGTCGATGATGCCGGTGAAGTCGATGATGCCATTGAAGCCGATGATGATGATGCCGGTGAAGCCGATGATGCCGATGATGATGATGCCCGTGAAGCTGATGATGTCGGTGAAGCCGATGATGCTGGTGATGTTGATGATGATTATGCTAGTGATGACGATGATGCTGGTGAAGCTGATGATTCCATTGAAGCCAATGATGCCGGTGAAGCCGATGATGCCGGTGAAGCCGATGATGATGATGTCGGTGAAGCCGATGATGCCAGTGATGTTGATGATGTTGATGTCAGTGATGCCGATGATGATGATGCCGGCTGATGCTGATGATATCGATGCCACTAATGTCGATGATGTTGATGCCGCTGATCTAGGGTTTGCTGCTTCTGATGTAAATTAGATTTATTTACTATTTCTCTCTGCTGAATTATTGAAGATAAAAGAATATTTGATCAAAGGGTTTCCCTATATTGGGGTTTTTCCCTGGCTAGTTGCCACATCTTGTGTCTCTTGTCTTGGCTTGTTTTCTATTGATCATTTAATGTTCTATTTGCACTTTAATTATGTACATGATCTGTGGACAATACTAAGAAAGATAAGTAAATTGCTGTAAGCATAGAACATACCATAAAATTTAACAATATCTCATACTTTAGCAGAGGAGCAGATACCAAGACAAGTGAGCATTGGCCAAATAAATGGTGTGATATGTTGTTTCATGATTTCACATTGATATTGATTTGAATTTTTGCTACCAAAGGGTAATAATGGTTGTAAATTATTGGTGTGTTCGATCATGTTTATGTATGATTGATTTACTATTTCATCATCATGTTTAATCCCAAGTTTTTATGACATAAATCATGTAGGGTTAAGTTGTTTTCTTGTGTTATCTCCCAAGGTGAATTGTTAGTTTAGAGTCCTGCATATTCATGATCACATACCACTCTCATTTTCATTTCATGTGGTTATGAATGGTGGAAATTATGGGAAAAGATGTCCAGTTGCATAGGGGGAAACCTTGGGGACCTAATCTCCTCGAAGCATATTTAGACATTCGAGAGCGATTTTGGGAGGCTGGCTAGGATGAGTTCTTTTTCAAATGTAGAAGTTACCATGATGGGGTTGCTCGAGCCTTTTCTAAAGGGTTTGATGGTCAAGGGATCAAAGTTGGAGGTATTTCCTTCCTTGACACAAAGGAAGTGGTTGCAAAGGCTACAAATCTCCCCGTTAATGGAGAACACCGGTTTAAAAGCAGCACTTTGGTTGCAATTGACATCCCTTTTTTATTAATAGATGAGTGTAAGTACAGACCATGGCATGTGGAGGTGCAAAGATTGTTGCTAAAGGATGAATGGACCTTTCTCCTTGGGATCACTTAGTCTTATCTCACCTATGAATGGTGTTTTAATAGACTCAATTCATACCACTCATGTTTTCTTGCTCACATTGTTGGACAAGTGAGAATGAATGCTCAATTATTTTTACTTATGAGTCTCAAAAATATGTCAATGAAAGTGAGAGCCAAACTTGATGTATCATCCCACCTCATTTATCATAAGAGCCTAATCAAGTTATTAATTGAAAATTATTTGATGAAGATTAATAGTACATGGGAACAATTTCTTTCTCGGGGGGATTTGTAGAATATGTCTCACCTAAGCCTAAGGCTATTAGCAAAAGGAAAAGAAGTAAGAATCCTGTTGAACCACCCCATACCTTAGAGCAGGAGACTTCGTTTGTCCAAACTAGAAGCTGGATGAAAAACATGATGACTGAAACTCATCCTCTAGTTCTTGAAATGAAAAAGGTGCACACCAGAAGAAGGAGGAGAATTCTGGAAAGGAAAACCATGTCCCCTCTTCATATGCCATCTCTTGAACATACATAATTTGTTGAAACAATAGAGGAAACAAAGGCTAAAGTTGGTTATCCTGAGATAGAGAAAACAAGGGCTGTTAAGGAGCCTACACTAGTTGAGATCTATGGGGTAAGAAGGCTGTACACTAGACCATTAAATAAATTTAGGTTGGAATTCAAGCTCAAACAAAACCCTAGTCTGGCACAACAAGTAATTGATTTAGATAACACACCTCATAGACATCTAGTCATAAACAAAGATAAGCCTACTAGTTCTAGGAATCCTAAAAGGAAAAGCAAAGAGCATGTTGCTAAAGACAAGAAGACTAGGAAAAGGAGATAGAGTGAAGTTGATATTTTGTTGGAGGCATCTAACAGACTCAAGTAAAGCCATTTACAATGCAGTTTTTTATTTTTCCAACGCTCTTTTGGGATCATTTTTTATACAACGCATACATTTAATCTATTAGCACTATTTTGGTTTCATTTTGGATGAGCACTAACAGTTAGATTGTCTGCGCAAATTTTTCTCTATTCGAGATAGTGCTGACATTTGATCTGTCAAGGGTTCCTAGTTTTTCTCCCGATATGAGGCATGTCAGTTAATTAGTCAATGCTCAGGAAAAAACTATTTTTGAAGGTAACAAGAAGAAGTTTAGAGTTAATACAACCCTCAACGAAGGATCTACGTACCAGATTCCATTTTTTGTTAATCAAGGCCAAATTTCAAGGAAGAAATTGTTATACCAAGGATAATAATGAAAAAAGGTGTTCAAAAAATCTGGGTAGAATATTAGTAGTTAGTTTTTTATCCTTAGATTCAGCCAGGTCTTCAGCAACAATATAGTTCCCAGATACATAATATTATCATCTTGTTTTATGATTGAGAAATGTAATGTATTTAGTTTTCATTAGAGATATACTTGGATATTTTGAGACTATTGTAATTAAGGTATTTCTAAAAAAATTCTTATGATTTTGTAAGTACTCTATAAAGTTGATAATGATAGAAAATCAATGGTTCGGAATTTGAGAAAAATTGTAATTTGTGTATGTGCTCTGTTTTTGTTGGTTAATGTAGGTGACTAGTGATCAAAATAACGTAGTGTTTTAAAGCTGAGAATTCATGTGTTGATATGTCCTAGTTTGTTCCTTGGTGAATATGTTTATCTATGTAATTTTCGTTAAATATTTATCTTCTTATGATTGAATGAAAGTATTAAAGTGGAATTCATGCTTCATTTTGATACTCTGTCTTTACCATTTAAGTATCACTTTCTTATCTAAATTGAAAAAAATTCTTCTATCAGATGCTTTGTTTTAAACAATTTTTTGTTATTTTCTTATACCTCTCTCATTAGAAAGGTTGTATAAGGATAAACCAAATATCCTTCTCTTAGCTTCTATCACTACATCTAACATCCTAATAACTGCTGATTGATTTGAATTTTCTATGAATCCATGTCCAAGGATACACTTTCTCTCTGCCTTACCATCAGTTTCAAATCCTACTAAACTCATGTTCTAGCTACTGTACTAAAGACACATCCAACTGCTGATGTGACACTTGGTAGTTTAATAGTAAAGGAGAGAGCCCTCTTCAGGTTGAAGGGGCTAGCCTTTGTCCCTAAAGATTGGTTTGAAAGAGTTACCTTAGGGGTTTTCCTTTATAGCGTAGGAAAAACTTTGAGTGATAACACACCACCCAACAATCACCGTCATAACCAATGTGAAATGTAAAACATAATGGGAAAGAGTGATGGAAAAATGATGGAAATTGTCAAGAATATTATTGTCTGTCAACACCATTAAGTGATGGGACTGTCTGCCACCCATCGACATTATCGGCATGTCGTGTTTCCAAGTCAGGAAATAGCAACAAAAATAACCAACAAAGTATGAGAAAATTTCCATCTATAGGGGTTGTCAATTGATTAAACCTCCCACCACTCTTAAATCAACCTCTGCTAACAATCAACTTCCCTACGAGGATGTGATCGCAGGCACTACTTGATCAACGACTATGGTGAAGTAAAATTATAAGTTCGAACACAAACAAATTCCTCTAGCCCGATAATGGGTCTAGCCACAACAGATACATTCTATGGAATATTTCCTTAGGTTAGAAGCAATTAAGAGGGCCTACCTCTTAGTACACTTATCCCGTTTGATGATTTCCTTGCTTGCTCGCTTTAACTATCTCTCGCTTCCTTCTTCAAGCACCTGAAACAAGTAAACAACAACAAACAACAATCGTGATGATAAACAAATTGTAATTCAACCTACTAAACAAGTAAAGAAACATTAAGCCATGAATATGTAAGATGAAAAAACATGTAGGAAATCAATCGATAGTTGAATAGATAATGATATCAAAGAGAGATTACAACCATTTCCTTGACGTTGTAGTTCTCCTATGACAAGACCAGGTTCCCACACCATTCTGCTAGCATTCCATGATGGCCTCAATCAACAATAATTTTAAGGATCTTCCCTTTAGGCTTCACTCCAAGCCAAATCACACTTCTCCCTCACACAACTAGATAGCTACAAATATGAATAGCTTGGTGTTTACTCTAAACCAAAATAGAACTAGCACACCAATATCAACACTAGCTTGTGCTTGGGAAGAAGGGAGTTTTATATAGGATGAATAGATGGGAGATGGATCCACTCCTGATGGAAGAAGGTCTTATCCCTTGAGGTAGTTCCATAATTATAAGGGAAAGGATCCCAAAGTGACATCCTCGACCCCATCCAACCAAACCATTTACCTGACTTCCGTTACGAAGCTTCTAGAGCTGGAAGCTTCAGCTCTTAATTTAAAAAAATTTCCATAACAAGACCGGCACAACTGGAACACAACTCACTCGCTTCAGTCAGCTCTAGGGATAGTGCTAATATTTTCACATCAGTGCGGGGAGACAAAGGTCATTAGCGTTGGTCTTGTAAACTGGGCAAAACAGAAGTTTAAAGGGAAATGGTGTAAAAGGGAATTGATCTGCTCATGAAGAGTGACATAATGGGAGTTTCTTCATGAAGGCAAAGCATGTGGGTTTCATTGTAGAGGTCCTCCAGGATCAAGGAACGGGGAGTACAAGGATAGTGACAAAATGTTGTGTAACAGATGCCCCCTAAAGCGTGAAGGCCGACCTAGAGTGAGGGATGAAATGCTTTATGAATCAGTGCGGGGAACCATAGTCTGCCATCATAAAACCTACAAGCAAGTACTATTACATATACGTAACTGAGAACTCTGTCAAATGATACATGAATCATGGCATAGATGCAGCTATCTGGAGAATGATCATGTAACTGGATCTAGGTATGGGCGCAACTATCCATCAAAGAGGATCATAATGAAACCAAGGTATGGTCGCAACCATCCGATAATGAGAAGGATCACAGCTGATAACTCATGGTATGGTCGCGGCCATCCATTTGAAAGAGACATGTATATCAACACAACTATGTCACATCACTTCGCAACTCAGACTTTTATGATCTCAGTCCAGGGTCTTGCGCTCCAACACGACCCGATCAAAGCACAAATTCTAACATGTGAATAGATGTGTTGATGTTGAACATGCTAGAAAGTACCTTGATTACCATTCAATGATGTAAATTGTTAACAAGCACGAGAGAAACCACCAATAATGAAAATGGTCCTCAAGGTACTATCAACACAATCCACGGAATGTGTATAGAGGAACTGAAGTCGAACACCTGTGAAATCACTCGATCGAAAGCCAATGATTTGAACTTGTCGTTAAGTGCGAAGAACTTGCCATTAGGGCATGCAAGCTCTAAGGTACTGGAATGGAGTCTCTCGGTCAAGTTCTCGGATAATGAGTTGAAGTCGACAGGAAGCGACCTTGTCGAGGGGGGGCCATAATCTATCTCACATCATTGACATGAGACGAAAGGATGCAAAATGATTTTGGGTGATACATAGAATTAGAGGTAAGTGTAATTGTAGAAGGACAACTCTTGAACATATTGGCGACACAACTGGAGGTTTGGCAACTTTTGGATCCATGGGACCGGTGGTCATGATGACGTGGAAGAGATCAAATGGAAGGAAAAAATGAACAACCCAAACACAAGAAAGTCAACGATACAAAGGAGGATATCCCAACCCAACACGAAGAAAAAAGTGTCATGTTCAAAAGTAAGTTGTTGATACAAATGATAGATTTCCAAATTTCCCCCCACCATTTTTGGTAGGTACCCCAATTATTTTTAATTGCAAGCTTGAAGGGGATAGCATATGCTTGCACTGTAAGTTCATCTTTCAGATGAATCTGACCTAGTAAGTTTAACGAGCCCTAGGAAGGAGAAGCTCACATTCGTCTTGGTGATGAATTTGATTTCATTTAATATTTTAACAAGTCTGACAAAGGTGTAACTCGGTATCTTTTTCATGTTTAGAGAGTTTGAAAAAGACATGCAAAAGAAAACTCCACATGATCCCTTTTCGTACATTTGTGTCTCTCGAGCCCGAAAAGGTAGAAAATGATACTTGAGAGAACCGCTTGACCATTTCAGCCAAGGAGTACCCTTTTTGTAAATAGTGCCTCCTAGTCTGAAAAAGGGATAAACTTATACTGGGCACACGACATTTCACATCCATTAACAAGTTCGAAACGACAAGGGCTCAACCATCTTTTCGCTTTTAAAGGATCGGAAAAGATCTTGAAAGTGGACCCCCCATTTTATTTTCTTTTACAAGTCAGAAGGGAAAAACACTCGACAATCTTTTCATATGAGCTTAATGAGTCAAGAAAAGATTTGAAACATGACTCGTCATCAATGTTGAACCTCCATCACCTGTCACTGTGCAAAAAGGTAAAGTGTATTATCTAGTTATTGAGGCAAAATAGGTTAAAATATTTACAAAAACCTGATATTTTGATAAAAAAAATGAATAAAAAGGAGAAAGTAAATATATTTTTACCATTTACCATTTTACCTTGTTGTGAAAACTTTTTACTCACTTTTTCCCTAATTGTTCTGGAGCAAATTGCGGGAGATCCAGGAGGGCAATTGCCGAGCTGCCAATTACAGGTAAAAGCCATAGCCCTGAGCTCCATTTTCATGTCCTTTATTTCTATTTTAACCATTTTTTTAGATTTTTGAGGTGGGTTTTGAAAAAAAAAATACGCCCTCGGTCAGTGCGTCTTCTGGGCACGGAATCGTGCTTGACGAGGGTGATTAAAAAAGCTAGTCGTGCCGTCGACACAACTATTTTTAAAAACGGTGTGTCAGCACCGTGAATAGGGAAAAACCCTATTTCCTCAAAATATCAACATTAAAGGTCAAATGTTATGGGCCAAGCATGATTGTTGACTCAAATTAATGGATTTTGCAGGAATGAATCACTGAAAATGGTGGACTGGAAAGAATGGGAACATGAGGATGTTGACACCCAGGCAATGAAGGACCCAAATTCCTTGGAAGCTTTGAGGTCTTGTGGGCTCCTCAAATTCTTTCTCATGCCAGGGATGCGGGCCCAACTTGAGTTTCTTCGGTACCTAATTAGTCTTTGGGACATTAATCGAGATATATTTGTCATTGGTGACCAGGAGTTGGAGTTGGAAACTTCAGATATATACTTTATCACTGGCCTGTCCCAAAAAGGGGAACTAGTGAACTTGTATGGGTCACGACTGATTGGGGAAAGCATATCTTCATTTCTTGTTGAACACTACCCTGAGGCCCTAAGATTAAAAAGTGGGAAGATAGATATTTCCAATGTTTGGGATCTGACACTGAGAGTGCTTCTGTTGACCATCAACAGAGTGGCGGGGTCCCAGGCAGAACATGAGACCAACAAGTCAAAGTTCCTTTATGATATCAACTGTACAGCTCCTACGATCTTCAACTGGGCCGAGGCCATGAAGATTAATATCAAGTGCTAGATTTCCAAAGTTAAGGCGGGGAATCTGAAGCAATTTTGCTTTGGATCTGTGCTTGTGACCTTCTTCTTGGAGCGGGTGCTACTGTTCCAGTATCAGCTGACTGAGGTAGATCCTCCTATGCAACGTGATCCACAGATGGCCCGCTTGAGTCGTTTGATGCCCAGGATCACTAGGTGTTAACACATGTCATACCGACCTGCATCCGTTTCATGGCTACAACGACAGAAGATTTTCGTGGAGGATTGGCCATACAGTGGCACTGAATTCCATGGAGATTCAAACATGCCCTTACCAGATGGAGAGGATTTCGATGATGAAGGTAAAAAACTAACCTTTTAATTTTGAGATTTTTAATTGTTTTTGGTATATATGTGCTTGTAACATTTCTTTTGTTAATGCAGACATTAGACCAGAGCGGCCTGTTGGGATGTCCCCAATAGCTAGGCGCATCCCTCGCCCTATTGGTGTTATTGCTCCTTATCAGGAAGGGAGTAACAATGAGGAGGAGATTGCAAGGAACCTTGAGGGGTTGACTCGTGGTATCCCAAAGTATGCTCAGGTAGGAGACATTCCACGTCAGTACCAGAGACACACTGTGGGAGTCTCGGATCGAATCCATCGATTGCTGACTCATGTTGCATGAGCTGTATCATGCTACCATGATTACCATGTTGATTAGTTCCCAGGTCCATCACTTCATTTTTTGAGGTTTGTGTGTAGTGGATATATGAGGCTTGCAAGCCGTCGATGTTATTTTTGACACACATTATTTTTTTGGGTTCTGATGTATCAAACATTCACCATATATATATAATATATATATATTTATATATATATTATATATTATATATATATATATATATATTAATATATATATATATATATGTTGGATTTTATTGTCTACTAAGGTACAAATGGTTTGTTTCATATTTTCACATGTTTCGTAAATGTCTATCCAACACATAATTAGCTAATGCATCTCTCAATGTATTCATGCGTCTAGGAATATGATGATATGTAATGTAATAAAATTGTCTTTCCAATAGACGAATATGAAGATAAATTCTCAATATTTGAGGGTTTCTGAAGGAATATTTCCCGTTGAGTTGAAGGACGACAAGCTGTGAATCCAGGCTGACAACCAACTCTCTAATGCTAAGAGCAATGAATTTTGACAATAGTTCGACAACCGCACTATATTCAACAATGTTTTTAGTTGTGTGACCTAGACAAACACCTTGAAGGTTAATCAACTCACCATTAGGATCATAAATAGCCCATGCCATGGATGATAGGTTCTGGGTACTACAGCAAGCACCATCAGTGAAACCAATGTGGGGAGTCGTAGACATCTGCAAAGCAAGAAAAGATTAGTAAACAGGAAAGTTGTTTGAAAACTACCTCACAAAACCACACTACACAAAAATGAATTACAAACTAATGTACACAAGTAACCATGCAATATGACCTAAGCATAGTACTTTTTGAGGTAAAGCCCATTTTGGGGCTTATCAAGAGGATTTCCTTCATAATCAATAAGCTCATAGGCTCCTTTCAGCAAAATGTGTTTCACAATGTAGGGCCCATGCCACATGGGTTCGAACTTTCCTGCCCCCAGCTTATTGTTAGCTTGGTCGTATAGTAAGAACAAATCATCCTCAAAGAATGCACGAGGGGAGACTAACTGGTCGAAATGGGATTTTACCCATTTCTTTTTTGCTTCGATGGCCAAGGCGGCGAGACGGCAAGTCTCGTCCAATCATTCTAAATATAAGAGGCGTTCCTCTGGAGCTGAGGTTTTGGGGAGGAGTTCAACAACCAATTTGAGTGAAGGAATCTCTCATTCGATTGGCAATGTTGCTTTTAGACCATAGACCAGCTGGAATGGCGTGAAACAAGTTGTGTCTTTGGTTGAGGTTCGGTAGGCCCACAGAGCTGAAAAGAGCATGAGATGCCAATTTGACTTGTGCATCCCAATAGTACATTGAAGCATTATGACCAAGACTTTGTTCACGATTTCAACTTGGCCATTAGCTTGAGGGTAATATGGGGTCGAGCCATCATGGCACAAGCCCAATGCAGATGTTAGCTCAGCCATAATGTAATCTCTAAAATGGGAGCCATGGATGGTGACAATGGCTTGAGGTACGCCGAACCTAGAAATAACATGATTCAAAATGAATTGAGTTTCTATCTTACTGTTTGCAAAGTATGTAGGCATCGCTTCAGCCATTTGGTGAAATAATCCATGACGACGATAATATAGCCATGCCCCCCGGCTGAACGAGGGTTACATGTAATATAATCGATGCCCCATTTGGAAAAAGGACCAATGGTAATGACGAGGTGTAGGTGAGTGGGTGGGGCATGCATCTTGCATTGGTAAATTTGACATGCGTGACACTTGCAAACAACAAGAATGCAGTCCATGAAGATAGACGGCCAGAAATAACCAGCAAGAAGGATTTTTTGAGTGGTAGCGTAACCAGACATATGACCACCACCGGCCCCGGAGTGGCAATCATTGAGAACTCTTTCAACTTCCTCGATCGTAAGGCATTGACGAAGAAATGAACCGACATCGGCATGGTATAAAATATCACCAATAATACGGTAGGGTTGGGAGTGATGCCGAATCCTTCAACGATCATCTTTAGTCAATACGAACCAAAACGTGGAAGTCTGGAGATACACGATGATATCACTGTACCATGAATCAAGGGTGCTAATCAGAAAGAGGGTCTCATCTAGAAGCTGTTCATCTGCACCAGCAGGAAGAGACTTAAAGGGAAGGGAACAAATTAATTCGGTGAAAATGAGTGACTTCTTAGATTTGGCAGTAGTAAATACCAAATCAAATTCTTGTAGGATGACGATCCATTTAGAATATTTTCTCCCTAGCAACTGATGAGTCAGGATATAGGTCATGGGGTTGCATTCAGAAATCACTGTAGTCATACGCAGAAGGATATAGTGCTAAAAGCGTTGAATAGCCTAGACGACAGCCAAAGCTGACTTCTCGACATGTGCATAACACGTTTCAGTGTCGAGATTCCGACTAAGATAGTAGATCGCATGTTCGTTGCCATCATCATTGTCTTGGAACAAGACCATAATACTGGTGCTAGGGCTACGGATAGGTAAAGGGAGTAATCTCGATAATAATCTAGCGGGTGTAATAGAGGAGCGTTTACGAGGATGATCTTGAGATCATAAAAATATTTTTGGACCACCTCGTCCCATACAAAGGGCGTTCCTTGTTTTAGCAACCAAGTAAATCCTGTGGCTAGCCTGACATAATTGGGTATAAAACGATCGAGAAAAAATTGGCCTTTCCTTGCAGGATCTGGAGTTGGTGCGATGGAGGGGGTAAATTTACAATGGCCTCGACTTTTAGCCAATCCAGGCGAAGACCGTCCTTGGAAATGATGAAGCCAAGGAGTCATCCGGATTCTACACAGAAAACACATTTGTGTGGGTTTAACCGAATGTTATAGTGTCTGCAGCGCAGAAAAATTTGCCGAAGATGGTCTGGGTGATCTTGGCAACTACGAGAATGAGTAGGAATGTCATCCAAGTAAGGTGGACAATGTTGTGAATGTCATGAAACGCATAGGACATTGCTCACTGAAACATAGCCCCAACATTTTTGATTCCGAAAGGGAGCTTTTTGTACATGAACATACCCCATGGATAGATAAAAGTGTTGGCATTATGATTCTGGTATGGCTCTATGATACAGATGTTGTACTTGATGGAAACACCCTCAAGTGGCAATGCACTGATCACGCTCTCAAAATGTTGGAAATTAAGAAGTACGCAGGAGAATAGTTCAAAAGGTGCGTACTCGTAGGTACGCCGTGAAGGGACTGCGGCCGCACACGCAGGCCACCCGTTCAGAAGGTGCGTACCCCCAGTTCACTTACTTCAAGGCAGAAAAGCGCGCTCACGTGGGGTTTTCTTATATTTGGCCCGTGGTATTTAGCCCGCCGTTCTTGATTCTATGGTTTTTCCCCGTGGTATTGCTTTATATTATTATTATTATTATTGAGCCCCATGTTTTTGGGCCCCTTGTATTGGTTATCTATGGTATTGATCCATGATTTTAGGAAGAGCTTGCCTATATAAAGCAAAGGAGATCACTTGGATACGTATCTTTCGAAAATTGAATATCTTAAGATCTGAAATATTGGGTTATTTTTTTAAAAAAGCTTGATCTATATAAAAGTGAAGTTGAAAGCGAATCTATGAAGGGTGATCTCTCGAGCGCATGATTAGATCTGAGCATCTGACTATCGTTGGCACACTGGGGGACTGCCATTTCGGCCCTAATCAGAGGTATGCAGGTGATTAACGGTGCAAGTGTGTGGGTACGCAGAGAAGAAGAAGGAGAAGTGCGTGGGTATGCAGAGCAGAAGAAGGCGCAGTGCGTGGGTACGCAGCGCGACAGAGGTTGAGGTGCGTAGGCACAGGGAAAGTACGCGACGCTTCAGAAGCTGCAGGTGCGTAGGTACGCGGCGCGATAGCATCTGTGGGTGCGTGCCTACAGTAACAGTACGCAACGTGATTGAAAAAAACAATGCGTGGGTACGCGGTACGGTAGAAGGGTCTCTGCAGGTATACGCAAGGGAGCAGAAGGTGAAGTGCGTACACACGCAGTCCAGAAAAATAACAACTGTGTATTTGTCTTAAGACCTTTTGTTGGCTAAATTTTTCCTGTTGATAAGGTGTTCTGGGTTTAGCTTACTGTTACTCTTGATCTGGTTACTGTAGGTGACTGGGTGATTTACTTGTACTTGATGATTTTTTGATGTTTATGGATCCAGTTTGAAAATTTATGAAAAGTGGTCCTTGAAAGAAAAGAAGTAGGGGGTTGTAGCTCCCTTCCAGAAGAGACTGGAAAACGAGAGAGAGTTGTAGCTCCTACAGGTTGCAGCCTGCGTACTGGTAAAGGGCTGCACCAGTACAGAACCTTTGTAAAAGAAGTTTCTAATTTGAAAGAAGATAGAGACATATTGCAGCAGGTGGTTTTCACCCACATTGGGTTTCCACCTTACATCTGGTGTTCTTTGGTGTGACTATCTGTTTTTCTTTGTTCATGCTCATTATTTTATGGTATTGACATGCAAAAATAATTCAAAGTGTAAATAAAGAAGATTTATTAAAAGAACTTAATAATACTGATTCACCCCCCCTCTCAGTATTATTTCCAACAAAGCAGATGTCTCATTGGGAAGTCCCATTCATGGGATTCAAGAAAAGAATGATTTGTAGGCAAGCTAAGATGAAGCAAGAAGGGCCACACCATGAACAATCAAATAAAGGTCAAGATTATCAAAGGAGAATCAAGATGAGGTATGTATGCATCAAAGTTTAGTCATGTTATCATATGAATATTATTGAATCATGGGAATAGTTCTATAACATGATCAAGTATGAAAGAATATCTTTCACCAAGGACATGATGGAAGGCATGTACTACAATGCAATGAAGGTCAATAAAAGGATATGCTCACATAAGGAGTATAATATTGTTGACTAAGAGACAAGAAGAAATGTTGACTAGTCCAAGAAGAAAGAAATGAAGAAGTTCTCTCACAAAGAGCATAAGGTGGTTGACCAATCTATCCAAGAAGAAGCAAGTGAAGAAAGAGATAAAGCATGTGAAGAACACCATGATCACTGAGAATCACTATTTGACAAGATACTTTGAAGATATCTCTCGAAAGAAGGCATGCCAACTCTTACAAAGGAAGGAAGGACCCTTGACACCTATGAAGGCCTTGGAGATATGAAAGGTGCATATAGATGATTCTACTCTACAAAATATGTCATGATGAAGAAGTGATCTAGCGAAAGCAAAGCAATGTTGAAGCAATATCAAGATGAAGTCATGAAGGGATACTAGATCAAAGGATGTGAACAATCAAGCTCAATGAAGCATCCATGAGAAGAGTATTCCGAAGCATGGAAAAAGATGACAAAGGAATAGCCAGATGACAAGAGAACCTAATATATAAAAAGAAGACCACTTTCCATGAAGGGAGCAATGCCATGAAAAACTAGGAAGGAAAGTGATCGATGGATGGTACCCTACCTAGAAGAAGTTCGAACAAATACTTCATGAAATCAAAGGAAAGAAGAAGATCAAGTAGTTAAAGGACCCACGAAGAAGAAGTTGTTGATGAATGCACAAGTCCATAGCTAAGAGGGACTTATAACAAGTTCCCAAATACAAAGGAACTTGGACAAGTAACTTGTCAGAGAATACTTGGGCGTGTATTCCTCAATTGAGAGGAAGTGATAGACACACCATTCTTGTCTTCACTTGGGAAGAAATAATGGGAGGATTGGGTAATCATCTGGCGTCAAATACTCTTTGAGGATGTGTAGGGCATCCAAGACAAGAGTAGGCAAGAGGACCAATATTCTTTGAGGGTTGGGAACCCAAGATAAGAATAGTCCTAGAAAGTCATACTCAGTGAATACTCGAGTGGGTATGTACCTTGAGAGACAATGATTAAGGTGTCTATAAGTCATTGGTTTTGCCAACATTGTGCTCTGATCTATTGAGTGATAAAGCTGTCAGTCAAGCCCTGCTGTGAAAACAATGTTGGTTGTTATGATGCTATCACAGATGGATTGCCAATCTGATTTCTCTTATGTGAATTATTCACTATTGATAATAGCCAAGCACCTTGTAATGTTGTATGAATACCTTCCTAGTTAAGAGGGAGTGTTGAAAGAAATGTAATTAGTTTTGGTCTTCATAAATGTACTTTTGATATTTGTATTTATCTAAGAAAATAAATGTTGGCTTGTTGGGGCTTGACCCAGGTTTGGAGATGAATTAGCCAACAAATCCTGGTACTATTGGCCCTTTCAGCAACAGTCCATGGAGCGCGGACTGAGGTCTCACTAGAAGTAGTATGGGAGGGTGCTAGAACCAGGTTTCCGCACTTTGGAGATGTTTCATGTTTTCAAGTGGTCCGCGGTTCGACCTTGCACGCGTGTTGCTATGCGCACTTAACCCTTCCTCACAGCCTGAGATTCTACCTTCGTGTAGCCCTTCTGGGGGGCCAAACAGTGTTATTACCCATGTTCTGACTAGTAGCTCGATATTAGTTTATTAACTTAGCTTATTTGTACACTTTCAATTATACTTAACAATATTCACAATTCATACAAGTGTGCACAGTAAATAAACAATATAATTGCAAATGAGATCAAACATGTAATAACTCAGTACAAATGCACATAATTGGTAGCAAAACCTTTCTTTATTAATCTTTTCTCCGGTTATAGACTCGACTCTGCCCTGCGCACTCAGCCGCAGGGGTCTACCCTGCTCCTTTAATGCCTTGGCT
Source organism: Pinus taeda (assembly GCA_000404065.3). Taxonomy (NCBI): domain Eukaryota; kingdom Viridiplantae; phylum Streptophyta; class Pinopsida; order Pinales; family Pinaceae; genus Pinus; species Pinus taeda. The sequence goes on along the minus strand of APFE031410528.1, from coordinate 61,539 downwards.
TGTTGCATCCTTGCAAGCTGCTGAGTGAAGACTACCGTCTATGCAGTCCCTCTGACAATGTCATATTGCTGCTGGAGTTCTCGTGCTTCTGTCTCCAGGCGCTTGATGTTGGGATCCTCTTGCAATGTTGTGAGGACCCTAAGTGCTTGTTCCAACATGTCAGTATAGTCGCGCACTGCTCCTCCAATTTTTTCCAACCCTGTTGTAATAGAGTTAGCGCACTGTTCTCTAATCTCTAGGGGAGTGGAAGGCTATGCCTTCAACCGCAGCTTGGCAATCAGAAGATTCAACTCCAGCTGAACCTTTGTCGTCTCTTCTCTGGCCTTGCAAACTCCAGTTTCCAAAATGTGGATCTGCACTTATATCGGTAGATCTGCTGCTATGGCTAGCTCCGGGATGTGTCAGCAAGCGTCACCTACCGTATTAACCCACTGTTGATTATACGACACCAATTCGTTGCGCTGCAAGTTGATTTGTTCTATGTTTATTTTCTGCTCGCTAAGAACTTGGATCGAGCGGCTCTCCCTGGCCCGCAGCTCTGCCGTTATCCCATCCTGTAACTGATACAGTGTTTCTTGGGGAAGGGCAGCCAGATTAAGGTCAAGGCCTTTCATCATGCTAATCAACAACTGATCCATTATGTTTGATGACATTAGCGCTCCCTCTGGCAACACTATTGTGTTTGCCATCCTTGCGCGCAACATCTGCTCCGTACTAAAGTGACTGCTGCGATGTGGGTTGATCGGGTACCTTCTTGAGGGGGCCCCACCTGTAACTCCTGCAGCTGCGCCCTGAGGGCCCCCAACATAGTCTGGTGCTCTTGCATAAAAGCTTGAAGTGCTTCACTGGTGACATCATGGACCATTTCGCCGATGTCATGGAGATCACCTTCGGTTAAGGTGATCAGGTCAATGGCCAACTTTAAGGCCTTGACCTTCTTCCTTGGGCCCGATCTCTCTGCGATGCATGGTCACTTTATCTGTATGGACATGGCCCCTGGGTCCACGCTTGTTGGGTGATAAAAGGTTCCTTTTATAACTCCTAATTATCCTACATTATTTATCAACCTGGGCAAGTCCTCTTATTCAAGAGTGTACACAATATGTGGCTGCTATTAATTCAGAGAGTAATGTTTCCTAAATTGCAGTATAGATTTTAAATACAAGAGTAAACTGATGCATCTAATAAACTCCAATTGCAATCATTAAAGGAAATATAACATTTAAACTTCAAGACTCAATCTTCTACCGAAATTGTAATCAATCTTTGCTCAATAAATTCAACTTGCAATGGCATCAGTTGAGAGTACAGTAGTAATAACTCATCTCTTTTTAACTGAATTAATCTAAATCAAACTCATTCTCCAGTAAATAATCCAAACAACAATGATATCAATCTGAGAGTCCAATGGTGATAATTAAACTCTTTATAATTGATTAAATTGAATCCTTATCTAAGTAACTTAATCTAAAATGAAGATGAACTGAATCAAATGACAGTGCTGTAAATCATATAAAGTAGAGATATTCTGTCAACATAAGAAAACAATAAATGGCGAAGGAGATAAAATCACAGAAAGAAAGAAAAATATCAAACCATCACACTTGCGAGAATTGGAAATGTATGGCACAATGAAAGAAGTTAAATCCACCAGAGGCCAGACCCTTAGCCACCAGCGAACACTGCTAAGTTACTTCAAATAACGCGAGGGAACAACAACTTCAATTATGTATTAATCATCGAATGTAAGTAGCATTACAATATAACCATGTTCTCTCAACAGCAAGAGTTTGTAATTAAAATTATAATTCCAATAATAACAGAGGCTCCCCCTTTCTTCTTACAATCGTCTCCTTCTATAATTAGAAAGGGTAAAAGATAAATGGTAAATGCCATCCCTCAGGATCTCCCGATCTTGAGGGATTCATAACCGATTTCCAACTTCAGAATCCTTTCCTTTCTCACGCTAATCCTCCTGATTCGCCTTTACCCTTGTCCGCAACTGCCGCATTCCTTCCTTTGCTTGTTGGTTTTTGCTGTTCCTTCGTTAGGGAACAACAATTGTCGCTTTTGTTGTTTTCCTGCATAAAGAAGGGTAATCGATTAGCTAAATCATAATTGCAGATAATTCCTTCATTTCTTACCATAATTCCTCAATATATTAACGCATTAAGATATAGAAAAGATAAGAATAAAGGAAAAGGAATGATGAGATTAATAGTAACTACATACCCATTTCATGACTCAACATACTCCCTTTCTTACCCTATTTCATGTCTTCATGAAAAGCAAGTAAGTCATATGCATAGTAGTTAAAGAGTAGGCTGGAGAAGGAATGTCGTAGAGTGGTCTAAAACCATGATTCTAGGCCAAGAGCTCAAAGATGGGTCATGTTTGTCCTTCAGGAAATTCGTATATAGCCTGATAGCCTTCAGCAGGATACCATATGATGAGGCTATGAAACCGACATACTAACCAATAAAGGCCTTCTCTAAAAATGATATTTCTATATGTAACAAAACAGTCTGCAGCTAGTTTAAAATTTCTGTAATTAAATGGCTCTCTATCCTGTATATTACTAATGGAGACTGTCCACCTGAGCTTGGCTACAACCAAGGAGCTTTCCAGAATGGAGAGAAAATATTCTACTCCTTTCTGTACAATCTCTTTCTGAATATGCCTTAAGATTTTAATCACCCCTTCCCTTGTCATTAGTTTCTTGTGATTGGCAAGCATTTGCAAAGGGTGCTTGGGTTCACTTCTTACCCAAAGATCCAGTCCATGCTCTTGTCTTTGTAATGCGTTATGAGCCTTGAACCATTTCAATTGATTAACTGCAAATGAGATAAAGGCTTGGAATTGAACATCCCCCACAAAAGGGTTAGGGTTCTTTTCCACCTCTTCCTCTAATACAAAATTGTGTAGGTAAAATTCACAAAGAAACCTTTGAACTTTTACCCCATGCTGTTTGCAACAATTTATAAAATCCTCAATTGTTTTTAATTCAATTGGTTTTCCATCTCTCATGTCTTTAATTTTTAGCAACAAGTATCGTTCTAACAAAAATAAGGCATAATTATTGGCTGGGGATCTGCATGCCAATACATCAGTATATAAAGAGAAGATAGTGTTTGTTTGACTCATGACCCTCTCTAATCTGAGCTTAATTTTCTCAATTTTCTCTACTGCTTTTCAGTATCTGTCGAAGGTCTCACTCTTTGATGTATTCATGTCCCGAAGCTGCCTCTGCAATTCTTGGTATTTTTTCTAGGAGACAGTTTCTTGTTCAAGCCGTTCTAAGGCAAGCCGAGCTTGTGCTAATTCTTCTAGAAGATTCAATATAATGGGGTCATTGCGTGTCATGACATCTTTGGCTTGAATGGTTGTCTGAGTACTTCTGCTATGAGAAGGGATGCCTACTGTCTGTGTTTCTTTATTATGGGAGGTCCAAACCTCCGTTTGGGTAGTCATGCTGTAGGAGGGTACCACCTCCGTCTGAGTAGCTATGTTATAAGAGGGTATAGCATTTGTTTGGGTAGCTACTTCTGCAAGAATTGCATGCTATTCCTTAATAGGTTGAGTGAATATGGGCTCAGTTTGAGACCCTGTAGCCTTGCTTTCATATAGTTCAGTCTGAACTGTTGCATTTACTATCTTCGGGGTTTTATCTAGAACCTTCCCCACTAATATTTCTTTTATCTTTCTTCTGAGCCTTTTTACAGTTTTTCAAAGCTTCTGCTGTTCTTTCCTAAGATTTTTCAATTTGGCTCTATACTTTTTTGGAGTAGAAACTATTTTGTTAATAGTTTCTGCTTCTAATGAGCCCGGTTTCTCATCTTGGCTCTGTTATAAAAGAATTGTGTCCCCATATTGGTAATCGTTTTCCTGGTTTATTTATGTTCCTTCTATTTGGCCTATATTCTCTGTGTTTAGGCCTACCTAGCTGGGTTCTCTTGGAAGTGTGTCACCAGGTTGGTTCGCCTCTTCTTGAATGGCCTCTGTCCCTGTTTCCGCTTCGTGGCTTACATTTTCTGATGGAATTCTGTCATGGCCAGAGTTCTCTAGAGATTGGGTTGCTCCCAAATTAAAATTGAGCGGGATTTCAGGCTGTATGAAATCATTCATATTGGCCAAGATCTGGGAAAATTTGATATCATACAATAAATCACCTGGGAGACTTGTATTTGGTGTTGAGGGGAGTCCTGATTCATTTCTTTGCTCATCTCCAAAATTCCTTAGGGTTATCCTGTCCTTCTAACTGCAAGTATTTCTCACTTCCTGGGCTGGATAGTTCTATGGGTTGGCTGATACTGCCTTGGGAATTTTCATCCACTCCTAAATTTGTCCTCAGCCTAGTGGACTCTCTGCGCTTTTGGGGTATGTTCCTTGCAAGGGAAGTCCTCTTCCTTTTCGGAACAGGGTTAGGTGCAGGCAAAGCCAAACCTCATTCAAGAGCAAATATTAGTTCCTCCCAGCTTGATTGTTGCTGGGTGAGGTTGTAGCTAACTATTCGCCTAATCAAACAATGGTGGCTTACTACGGTTTCTATGTGTCGGGACTGCCTTAGCCTCTTGGCAGTGTCATGCAGTAAAAATTCAATGATGTAGGGAAATTTACAGAGCAATTTTGTTTCAGAACTACTAAGAGTTTGAGTTGACGTGGCCTTACCACATCTTTGCACCTGTCATATGTGATGTAATTTTGGACAATTATTGCTAATTTTCCCCATGGTTCTCAAAGTGAAGATGGTTGAACACCTTTGCCTTTTTTGATTAGCTCTTGTCCTTCATCCTGAAAGGCTTTGATAGCATCATGCAACTTCAATAATTTGTTAGCCCATACGGGTCCTTCGGCCGAAAACCCTTATGCTTCTACTATCACAACATCTGATACTAGGATTTTCCTACCCCTTATCATGGAATATCCATTCTATAGATTTCGTAGGGATTCAATGACAATTTCCTCGTTGGGTGGCTGAAATCGCGTAAAGTATGTTATCCACCCAGCTTGAGCTAAAATTTCTCTGGTTGCATCAGAAACAACCAATATTAGTGGTTATCTGTGCTCTGTTCTTCCTGCCATACTACCTAAATTCTACAAACGGTTAGTGTAACAGAGATAGCACAACAACAAACAGAGCCGAGTGATGGAACAACAAATTATTATAATGGCTATATTGGATGATACTTTATAAATATACATACCGTTATTGAGGGTTGTCATAATACCACATGCTCTGTGATCATAGAATGTCGTATCATTTTGCAAAGCCCAATGAAAATTGATAGCATATGCATAAGTCTGCTGGAGGTCCTCAACCCCCTTCGAAATGATAGGTCACCTACGACCGAATGAATGAAAGGGTAAAGTGCTGGCGACAAAGTATAAGGGTGATGTATTGGCAAGTTATGCTTATTAATGCAAGGATCATAACGAATATTGGAGTGGTGAAATCAAGGCTTGTACCCGAGAATTATCAATAAGTGATAGGCTGCCGTGATATGATATGATAAGGAAAGAGAGATAGTATGTGCTAGAAATATTACTTTATTGCCTTATTCCACGTAAAACTGTTGTGATTGATTTTGTAAAAAATTACTCATGCATAAAGGTTCAAGGGACTTTAGGGACATAGTCTCTCCGTAAAAAAAAAAATCATAATAATAGGGTATTATAATAATTATTGATGTAAAATAAATCTTCAATACCATCAGCAGAGCTTCTATTGCTTGCAGGCGCCCATAGCCTCGACAGTTGTTTTCTAACCCTTGGAACCATGGTCCTCTATTATAATTTGGGGAAGTGCCTTATGAAGTCCATAATAGAGACCAATGTGTTGGCTTGGTAACCAGGTGAACACATTGCCATTCACTGGGAAGGAGCGAAAGTGGTCAGGCGGGCACATGATGAGACCTCCTATTTCCAAGGACTTTGTTTGTTTATGCATCCATTGGATCATATCCCTGGTGTGGTGGCCATAGTGGGAATGACACTTCGTTGCTTCCTTATGATCATGGTAGGTTGGCTCGTGATGAGACCCCCTATCCTCCATCTGTGGAAAAACATATAAAACTTGTTAGTGAATATATATATATATATTTATATATATATATATTATATTTATATATATAAGGTGGCTCATCACTCCTTAAGAGTAGGGATGGCAGAAGAGGTTTGACATATCAATATAAAAAAATATACCCATACTCTTATTGATAATACACAGAGAGGGATATATAGGAAAGGGTGAACCAGCATGGTATAGATAATCAATCAGTTTGGCTTAGAGTGGAAGTGAGAACAGTGAAGTGATATAGATAACTGTGTCCTTTCCTTTTTTGATCATCATAGAGAAATCTTGTTAAAGATGATAATATTCAAGGTATTTGCCTATTCCACTAGACTCCGCATTTGTTTTCCTTAAATATGTATTATACCTTTCATGCCATTTAAGAGGGTTATAAAGAGTGAGCAGGGATGGTCATGCAAAGGGAAGAAAGGGTGTTCTCCAAAAAATACTCACAAAGTGCTATGAAATAGCAAAAGAAAACTCCACACAAAAGGTGTTGTTCCTTATAAAGAACAACAAGGAAAGACACGCAAAAAGGTGTTGTTCCTTAGAGGGAACATCAGTTGTTCCCTGTAAGGAACAAAAAATGAAAAATACACACAGACAATACTGTTCCTTGTAGGGAACAACAAAAAGATATATACACAATAGTGTTGTTCCTTATAGGGAACAACAACTATTCCCTCCAGGGCGGCCCATTCTTTGGCAGCTATCGCATGCCTGGACAAAATTCTTAGTGTCCTTAAAAATGGTGGGCCAATAATAGCCCATTTGTAAGACTTTGTGACTAGTCCTCTGGTCTACAAAATGTACACCACAAGGCCCATCGTGGCAAGCTTTCAGGATGTCGAAGATTTCATCTTCCCTGACACATCTTCGAATACGTATATTGGCTTCTGTTTGAAATAAATATCCTCCAATCCAGGAGAACCGAGTGCTACGCTGTACTATATGTTTTCTTTCACTGGGCATCAGGTGCTTGGTAATTTTCCCATTGCTAGGTAGTTTAAAACATCTGTATACCACGGTGTTTTCATGGTTACAACAGATAAGTGCTCATCAGGGAACTGGTCTTCTACTACTTCCGAGTCGTCTGTCTTTGGCACACATGAAAGGAAGTCTACTACCAAATTCTCCTTTCTTGGTCGATATTTGATTGTTATGTCAAATTCCTGCAAAAGCATCAACCATATTGTCACTCTTCTATTTGTAACAGGTTTATTAGCTAGATATTTAATAGCAGAGTGATCAGTGTACAAAACCACAGGGATCCTGTTATATAATGTTTGAATTTATTAATAGCATAGATTACAACCAAAAATTCTTTTTGGTCACAATGTAATTCAACTCAGTAGGAGATAAACTTTTTCTAATGGAGTATATCGCATATGGTTTCTTATCTTCCTCCTGGCCGAGAACTGCTCTAATGGCCGTATTTGATGCATCGGATGAGATCTGAAATGGCAAATCCTAGTTTGGGCCCCGTAATATTGGGGTTGTTGATACTAGCTGTTTTAAATCTTCAAAAGCAGTGTCACATTTGTCAGTCCAAATGAAATCGATATTTCCTATTAATGCATATAATGGCGCAACAATTTGGGAGAAATTCTTTATAAATCTTCTACAATATCCAGAAAATCCCAAAAATCTATGTACCTCAGTTTGTATGGATGGGGTAGATATTAAGAGAATTATCTGAATTTTTGTTGGATCTACTTGAATTCCAGCTGCTAAGATGTAGTGACCCAGGATGAGGGCCTCGGTCATCATCATGTGGCATTTTTCATGGCTTAAATAGAGCCTGGTAGCAATGCATCTTTGTAGAACTTTCTCTAGCATTTGTAATGCCGTCTCGAAGTCATCTCCATAGGGTGTAAAGTCATCCATGTACACCTCAAGCCCCTTGTTTATCAAGTCTGAAAAATGTTGAGTATAGCCCTCTAGAATGTGGCAGGTGTGTTACACAGTCCGAAAGGTAAGATCCTGTAAGCAAATATCCCCCAAGGGCAGGTGAAGGTAGTCTTATCTTAGTCTTTAGGGGCAATTTGGATTTGATTGTTACCGCTGAAGCCATCTAAGAAAGAGAATAATTTTTTTCCTACCATTGTGTCCAAGACTTGGTCGATGAATAGGAGGGGAAAATGGTCTTTTTGGGTTGCTTTATTAAGCTCTCTATAATCGACACATATATGCCACTTTCCATTCTTTTTAGGCACCACAACTAATGGAGAAACCCATTTGCTATCAGATATAGGATAGATGAAGTTTACATCTAACAGTTTTTATAGTTCATCTTTAACAACATCTTTAAGGTGAGGGTTTAACCTCCATTGAGGTTGTTGAATGGGCCTCACATCTTTCTCTGTATAGATATGGTGTATGCATAATTGGGGATCAATCCCTTTTATGTTTGGGTAATCCCAAGCAAAAGCCTCTTTATATTTTCTTAGAAGTTGAACAAGCCTCTGCTCCTGGTCATCAATCAGGTTTTCATTGATATTTAGGACTTTCCCTGGCTCAATTTCAATGGTTTTGTTGTTATAAATAGTAGTTGTTGGTATTGTATGGTCATTAATATATTTTAAGGGATCTTTTTCCATTTCTTTATCCAGGGTTGCTTTGATCATGTGACATTTTAGATTGGATACGGCATCTAGTTGGTTAATATAAGTGTTAATGATGTCATCTTCTATTTGATCCTTAAATTCAAGAGCATCTTCTATAGTTAGCAGTGATCGAACGTTTTCAGTTAAATATGATACAGGTTGTTTTCTAGTTTTTATTATTATTAGGCTTGGATGAGCTGGAGGATATAAAGCTAAATTCTTCATAATACTTCCTCTTGCTATAGTCATGCTGCCTATTCGACAGCTTATGTAAGCATCTGTGGTTGCTAGCCAAGGTCTTCCTAGAATTAGGGGATGTCCGTCTAGCCGATTTCTAGGAATGATGATTAAGAAATCTGCTGGATATTCCCAAGTGTTAGGATATTCCGACACATAGGAATAGTTAAGTTCAACTTGGTCTAGTATAGAGTTAGGTATAGAGTTAGGTAAAGTGTGTTTCTTTACCGTTGTACATTTTTGTAACTTACAATCCGACGGTCACGATATGTAGTGATCCGACGGTTCATTCTCTCCTCGGTATTACCGACACTTGATCCGTGGCTTGACACCCGATTGGTCCATGAATTCTATTTAAAGTGCATGGAGGGTCATTTTTAGGTTAACCGTGCATGAGAGAAGCTTATGTAAATTTTCATTCTTTTATTAATAAATTGCCTGTAGTAGCTACGTTGGCGCAGGCTGTGGACTGTTTCCCTCTCTGAGGGTTTTAACCACGTCAAAATACTGGTGTATTGATCTGTGATCTGTTTGTGAGCGGTGTCCTTCTGGTTTTCTATCTGAGGAACTTACCTTGTAAATTCCTACATGGTATCAGAGCTATTTGAGGGTCGTGTCCGTTGGTGATCCAAATCTGAAGCCGGTAGAACTGCATGCGGCTGTCGTTTCCTAGATCTATTGTTTCTGACTACTTTCAGGCCGAGAGGACTGCTCTGTTGTGTTCGGAGCATTTGTTCGAGTGAGGAACCCCTTTCGTTTCACGTGAAAAGGTTTCCGGTAGCCCTATCTGCGTCATTTTTAAGATCTGGAGGTATACAGTCTTTATTTGCAGTTTACTGTTATTTTCTCTCTGCTTATTTCAGTTTCGGTTTATTTAGTTTTTTTTTAACCGGATCTATACCTTTCTTTTCTGCGTATGCTCTTTGCCCTGTGACTCAGTGCGATCTGGGCAAATCGGAAACAGAAAGCAAGGAATTTTTTTCTCATGCGTATGCTCTTTTCCCTGCACCTTAGTGTGATCTCGGAAAATCAGAAACATTGAGAAAAATATTTAGTTTTTCAGCTAAAGCTAATTTTTTTTAAATATTTAGTTTTTTTGGGTAAAGCTAACTTCGAGCCATAAGGTTCGTTTTTCTTTGCATGTCCGTGTTGGGTTTTGTGTTTTGTTCAAGGCAAGCACGCAAACCAAGCCCCCCCCCTCTCTCTCTCTCTCTCTCTCTCTCAAATTTTTTGTATAGATCAATTGGTTCAAAGCTATTTTAAGAGAGTAGAGGTCTTGGGTTCAAATATCCATTTTGTGGGGGCGTTTTTTTTCATTCCCGCACATTCGCGCCTTTGCCGGCAACTTCAACATTTTTTTTTCAAAAAGCCATAACTTCTTCATCCGGAAGCCTTTTTCAGAGCCGTTTTTTTAAAAACAGCCTAATTTTTTGAGATCTATCCATTGGAACACTTACTTTTAGCATCTTCAGCTTCAGTTTTTTAAAAAAATGGAAAGTCCATGCCAAGTCATTCTTGACAGCACTAACTACTTCCAATGGGTATCTTACATGGAAGATTTACTTAGAAGTAAAGGTCTCTACAGAATAGCCACGGGCCAAGAGAAGAAACCAAAAGATGAAGACAAGGTTGCTAAATGGGAAAATAGACAAGATCAGCATGTGGTTTGATAGGATGTCTATTTCTCCTGATCTTAGATTCCATATTGCAGAACTTGATACTCCTCATGGAGCATTGGAACAAATCACTAAAGTTTTTGGGATTAAAAATGAAATTAGAGCCCATCAACTTGAAAATGAGTTGCTTACATTGGATCTTAATAATTTTTCTTGCATTGAATATTTCTTGTCCAAATTCAAGACCCTTAGATATCTCTTGGAAGGTGTTAAGATTAAGAAAGAAGATAGTAACCTTATTTATTCCATCCTTACTAATTTGGGACTAGCCTACTCTGTATTTGTTTCCACCTTCCATTCTACAAGGGAAGCTTTCATTTGTCAAGGAAAAGACTACAAGGCCCCTTCCTTTGACTCTTTTTGTGATTCTTTAATAAGAGAACAAGAAAAACTCTTACACCTTGGTCTTCTTAATCTTGGAAACTCTTCCAAGAAAGAGTTAGCCGCCCAGCAGCAACCAAATTTAAAGAATCCTAAGAAGTCATATCCTAAAAAGAATGGTCCTAAACCAAACAAGGGTCCTAAGAAAACTCAGTCTCAAAATGAAAGATCATTTCAGCAAAAATGATAAGACCAATAAAAACAAATGGAAGAAGACTGATCGCCATTGTAACTTTTGTAATCGAGATGGCCACTTAGAATCTAAATGCTTTAAGAAGATGGAA
>APFE031410528.1:20579-45075 GCA_000404065.3 Pinus taeda | reverse complement strand
GTTGTACATTTTGTAACTTACAATCCGACGGTCATGATATGTAGTGATCCGACGGTTCATTCTCTCCTCGGTATTACCGACACTTGATCCGTGGCTTGACACCCGATTGGTCCATGAATTCTATTTAAAGCGCATGAGGGTCATTTGTAGGTTCACCGTGCATGAGAGAAGCTTATGTAAATTTTCATTCTTTTATTAATAAATTGCCTGTAGTAGCCACGTTGGCACAGGCCGTGGACTGTTTCCCTCTCTGAGGGATTTAACCACGTAAATACTGGTGTATTGATCTGTGATCTGTTTGTGAGCGGTGTCCTTCTGGTGTTCTTTCTGAGGAACTTACCCTGTAAATTCCTACACCAAGAATCTACATACACCATTACATCTTGTAATGTTCCTTCTGGTTTGACTACCGATCGGTCAGCCAGTTCCAACAAGGTCGTGGTTGGATCCAAAGATGTAATGCCAAGTTTTTGATAGGTTGCTATTGTGAGAATATTAATGGTTGCTCCTAGGTCAACTAATGCATTGGGGAAGGAACAGCCATTTATTTGTACCGTGACTATAGGGTTTCCTAGGTCCTCATATTTCACCAGTGTTTCTCTATCTGATAATAAATCAGACAGAGTCCCAACTACGTGGACAATTGGGGTTGTTTTTATTTTCCTCTTCGGCTTTTTTGTACACAATTCCTTAATAGTTTTTGCATAAATTGGAATGTCTTGAATAGATTAGAGGAAGGGTATTTTTACACAAAGGTTTTTTAATTCTCCCAAAAGATCAAAATCAGGATATTCGATTGAGCAGGATATAGTCAATCTCTACGGGAATGGTGGAGAAGAGGTAATAATTTGGTTGTGGCTTTTCTGTTTAACCATGTTCTCCACTTGAGGTATTTTTTCTACAGGTAACAGATCTTCTAATTGTATATTTTTATCCCCCTCTTACTCAATTATCTTCGCAGACTTTAATTTGAGTTCATTACACTCCCTCAACTCAGTTTCTGGCTCTGGTCCTTCAATAATTTGTATAGATTGGATTGGTCTATTATTGGGGTTCGGGTTGGGCTGGGCTGGGAGTTGTGGTCGTAGATTGGTTTGAGGGTTCTATTGCAATGTGTAGGGTGTTAATAGTGTAGGTTGAGGTAGGGGGATTGTTCCTGTTAGCTGGTTTGTAGGTCTTTGCCAACTTGTCTACCAATTCTGGTTTTGTGAAGTGGAGGGTGGCCATTGGGATGGATATGCATTATTCTGCCAGAATGGTGGAAAGTAAGAGGAATTTGTCCATTCGTTTTTTTGATTTGATTGGTTGGACCAAGGTGGCATAGAGAATGGTTGTTGTGACCAACTAGGAAAAGGTGGCTGATTTTGCCACATAGCTCCTGTGTATTGTTGAGAATTGTATTACGAGGGCTGAAAGAAAGAAGATGGGTCAGTAGGCATACCTGTTTGTCATGCTTGCCATTGGCAATGGTGATTTAGCAGGTAGACTGGTTCTGTTTCTTCTTATGCCTCCTTAAAAACTGTTGGTAACCCTGGGAGTGATGGGCAGCTTTCTGTGGCATGATCTTTAGTACATATGGCATAGGTTTGTACCATATCCAATGAGCATTCTTTATGGCTATGCTTCTTCCTATATCTAGGGCAAAATATCAACAGGTTTTGTTCTGCTTCAACCTGCTTCTGCTTGGTTTGCATGATGTCTAATTGTGTCGTCAAAGTTCCCAAGCTATCTGTTTTGAAATCCTCCAGCAAGTTGCTGATTTCTACACGAGTAATGCTCCCGCTAGAGATTTTGCTGTCTGTGGTGGTCATGTTGCATTTTGCTAGTTTCAATCTCGTACTACCTCTTGAACACCTGATACACAAATTAATAATGTTAACACAGTCTTCTTGATATATATCACCTTTACCCATAATATTTAATGTCTCTATCAATTGGTCTTTCATTCCTTTAATCAGTGTAGTTTTAGTACATTATAGGGCAAATACAGAGTTGCGTAGGGAAACCGATGGAGGTTATATTGAAAACGTTCCACATACTCTTCCAACGTTTCACTAGGTCTTGCTACCATTTGTAATATTTTGTCTTTCAGTTCCCTAGATCTGCAATAGTCTTGATATTTTTTAAGGAAAGCGATTTTTAGTTGATCTTAATCATTTATGGTTCCCCCACCTAGTCCCATAAACCAACGCAGAGCTGCTCCCTTTAACCTAGAGGGAAATAGCTTTAGTTTCTGGGGGTCGGTGGTGTAATCATAACCTTGACATAATGCATCAAATTCAAATAGAAATGCATCTGGATCCTCTGATGTGATTCCATGAAAGGTGGGAATATTTTGTAGAGGGATAGCTTTCATGGGTGCGTTGACAACTGTGTCAACAATGGGATACTGTAATGTAGAGGTCTGGGGTGCTTGTGGATTGTTGGCCATTTGATCAAATATATGCCAATACCCTTCCTAGATCTCTAGAGAGTTATTCCTAGGATGACTAGAAGGGGTTGGAATGATCTTAACAACACTCCCTTGGTCTGGGATACTGAGTATTTCTTACTCAATTATTACCTGAGGGGATCTTGGTTCCTTTGTTACCCATGTTTCTCCTCCTCCTTCATGAATATTTCAAGAATTCCCTTCTTGTGATGGACTTGGGTGCAAATTTTCAATATCTTGAAAACTCTGCTCAGTTCCTTCTGTTTTATTGTGGACCTCAGCGTAGGCTATAGATGGTGAGCCTGTGGCCCGAAGGGAGGCAGTAGGTTGTCTGGAAGCAACTATTCGAGGACCTACTGATGGCTGAGATTCAACTTTATTTAAGATGTCATCTATGAAATTCGATCATCCAAGGGTCTCTGGCCCTTTAGATTTTTTAGGTTTGGGTAGTGGAATTGGATTGTTTTCATGTCTTTTCTTCTTAGTGATTCATGCAAACAATTAAAATGTTTATATCTACCCTAAATTCCTAACAACTCTGCTGGAAAGGGGCGAGGGAGCAGGCATTTTACTTGCTCCATACACAGGTTCTTACCTTCCGTTTTTAATACCCAGTTCTCTCTCAACAGACAAGCATCTAATACCTACTTCAGTGTCCTATAATTGTTCTAAAAAGCGGTCGGAGGAGCAAGAACTTTACTTGCTCGTTACGTAGGTTCTTACCTTCCGTTGTCAATACCCAATTCTTCCTCAACAACAATTATCAGATGTACATCACTCTTTGTAAATGGCTACACTTTCCCTGACAACGGTGCCAAAATGTTGGGTGATAAAAGGTACCTTTTAAAACTCCTAATTATCCTACATTAATTATCAACCCAGGAAAGGCCTCTTATTTCAAGAGTGTACATAATATGTCGCTGCTATTTATTCAGAGAGAATGTTTCCTAAATTGCAGTATAGATTTTAAATACAAGAGTAAACAGATGCATCTAATAAACTCCAATTGCAATCATTAAAGGAAATATAATATCTAAACTTCAAGACTCGATCTTCTACTGAAATTATAATCAATCTTTGCTCAAGCAATTCAACTAGCAATGGAATCAACTAGGAGTATAGTAGCAATAACTCATCTCTTCTTAATTGATTTAATCTAAATCAAACTCATTCTCCAGTAAATAATCCAAATAGAAATGATATCAATCTGAGAGTCCAATAGAGATAATTAAACTCTTTACAGTTGATTAAATTGAATCCTTATCTAAGTAACTCAATCTAAAATGAAGGTGAACTGAATCAAACAACAGTGTTGTAAATCATATAAAGCAAAGTATTCTGTCAACACAGGAAAACAATAAATAGCGAAGGAGATAAAATCGTAGAAAGCAAGAAAACTATCAAACCATCACACTTGCGAGAATTGGAAATGTATGGCACAAAAAAAGCAGTTAAATCCACCATCGGTCGGGCCCTTAGATGCCAGCGAACACTGCTAAGTTACTTCAGATAACGTGAGGGAACAAAAACTTCAATTATGTATTAATCATTGAATGTAAGTAGCATTACAGTATAACCGTGTTCTCTCAACAACGAGAGTTTGTAATTAAAATTACAATTCCAATAATAATAGAGATTCCCCCCTTTCTTCTTACAATCGTCTCCTTTTATAATCAGAAAGGGTAAAAGATAAATGGTAAATGCCATCCCTCAGGACCTCTCGATCTTGAAGGATTCACAACCGATTGGAGATCCTGAGGGATTCACAACCGATTTCCAACTTCATAATCCTTTCCTTTCTTGTGTTGATCCTCCTGATTCGCCTTTAGCCTTGTCTGCAACCGCCACATTCCTTCCTTTTCTTGTTAGGTTTTGTTGTTCCTTCATTAGGGAGCAACAATTGTACCTTTTGTTGTTTTCCTACATAAACAAGGGTAATCTGTTAGCTAAATCATAACTGCAGATAATTCCTTCATTTCTTACCATAATTCCTCAATACATTAACACATTAAGATATAGAAAAGATAATAATAAAGAAAAAAGGATGATGAGATTAATAGTAACTACATACCCATTTCATGACTCAACATTGCTCCCTTTTGCTATTTTTGTTTCCTCTGCCTCCTGCCATGAGGACATTGCTTGGCCCTCATCTGTTTGTGTTGTTTCTTCCTCTGCTGCCTGCATTGTTGCTGCTACTTCTGTGACCTTCTTCTGCTCCATGGCTTTCTGTGCTGCTTCACACATTGCCCTTACCTCAGCTGTTGCTTTTTTGTTCCCCCTTTTCTCTGCTAATTGAGTGATGCGCAGCTTAGCATCGTCCTTTTTCTTCTAGGCTTCCGCCTTCTCCAATTCTGGTAGGTTTGGAGCGCACCATTTGGGAGGCCATGTCTCCAAGAAAGTAAAAATCGCTTCGTCAGTGGCGACAAATGGCAGCTTTGTGCAGTGCTTCGCTAGATCCTTTCGCGCCCTAATATAGATGTTGTGCATATCAGCTTTGAAGTCTGTAAAACTCTGCAGACAATTGTGCACCATTGGTGACAGGCGCGACCTCCTATTGTTCCACATCCGGATGCTCACATCCATGAGTACCCAAAAAAATTTGATGTCGCGAATCCATTTCGCATCCTTGGTGGCCCAAAGTGAAGCATACTTCGTGGCCTCTCATAATTCTCTGTTAATGTTGGGGAACTGACTGTCCTCTGGAAGTTCTCCCACTACTAGCAATATGGATAATAGCAACAACGCATAGTGGAAGGTATTACCCTCCTCCTGGGCTTTGCGATATTTTATCAAAAATTCCTTGTAGAGGAATTTGACCCAGTTGAACTGGACCCCCTTTGCACATTGCTCGGCTAGGGTGACCACCGACATCAAGACCTCATTAGCATGACACTTCCTCATCACTTTGATGACCAGGAGTTGGGTTGCTACACGCACCCCTTTATCCTTGATGCTGGAGATAACGTAGCCCCTCTTCTTCTTCTCCAACTTATATTTTGCCTTCATGGCTTCTGCAAGAGCCAAATTGCTACCTTTCTCGACTATAGTCGCAGGGTCCTTTCCTTTACAAGGAAGTTGAGAAATCTGGTGAATGAGGTCTATCATGATGGGAATAAGCTCCTTCAGCCATAGATACCCATCATGCACTAGGTAGAGTAGCTTCCTGATGACAAAAAATGGTGATGGGCACGTGGTGGAAATGTGGTATCCATAACAAGTGCAACAACCCGACCTTTTACACATCGTGCAACCATTTTTGCGGCTCTAACGTGATCACTGCCCCCTTAGTGTTCTGCTTCATTAAATTCTCGGTCTCTAGGTGCAGGAACTTCTCGCTGTCAGTGAGGTCCCAGTCTTCAAATTTCATGGTTGGTACATGGCCTAGGTATGTGCCCTCAAATACAATGTTGTCAGGGAGGAGTAGGGTCTGGAGTGAGCTTTTTGTTTTGTCCAGGTTCTTCGACACTTTGGTTTTCCCTTTCCACAGAGAGACATACGCTGGCAGTTTTGTCGTAGAGCGCAACGATTGGATATCCTCCTCCACTTCTTCTTCTTCTTTCGTTGTGACGATCAGGGTCTGTAAGTCTTCTTCTTCCTCATCAGTTTCTATTGTGACTGCTTTCCCCTTCTATTCCATGGATAGTTTCTGTGTTGCGATTCCACAGGGACATGTGTACTGGCCCCATTGCCTATTTATCCTTCTTGGGCCTTGGTGTTCGCGGTGATTTGGGGATTTTTGTCACCACTCGGCGCCTTCTGGAACATCCTCCACCATGTGGGTTTGTGCAGCCTCGCCAACAGGTACCTCTTCAATTCCCAACCCATCCTTAGTGGTTGTCATCCTTTCTAGCCTGTTTTCTGTCTCTCGCAAACTTATGGGCTCAATTATCGCTCGACTCTCAATGCTCTGTGCTCTGCTCAAGCATTCAATTCTCAAATGACCAAGTTTTGTTTTCTGGCCAACCTTTTGAGTTTTATAGTGCCGTTCAAATTCGAATTCAACCGTTCCCCCCAATTTCGGGCTATTAATGCTCTCTTGGTGGTAGATTTTCCCAAATATTGCCCATAACTTGTGTCTTAAATGCTCGCCGCTCACTCCATTTGGCCTCAAATCGAACATCCCATCATGAATAGTGACACCAATGGTCACTTCCCAACAAGCCCACGCAGTAGCGCAACCCTCCGTGCATGGTCGCGAACCTTGTGACATTCTGATTCTACGTGCATCTCCCATATTGTGCAGCTCCCAGGCAGAATATTTCATAGTCCTACGCTCCCTTGCGACTGCCTGGAGTGCTAATATTGTTCTTCCTATGGCTAGTTAGGTGGTCGCACCACCCTTGCGAGGCTCCATCCCGTCCTCTATCATAGTTCACGAAGAATCCCCATCTTCCATTCTAGTGATTTGCATCGTGCACTTTACTACTTGCAATGTGCTATCCTGGTCACTTTTTTTGGTGATATGTGGTCCAAGCCATGGAAACAAATTAACCAGTTCACGATGATAGCTTTCCAATTTATCAGTATGACTATATGCACCTTGCCTCTCCATCCATGGTTTTTCAACAAGATGCTTCCTTTATTTCATTTTCCAGCTTCTTGACCTTTGCGTCCATTAAAGTTCTTTTCTCCCTTACCCATACCCGGTCCTTTTCAAGTTTGCAAAGTCTAAATTTTCCCCGTCGAATTTCTTCCTCAAGTCTTATATGTTCCGTCTCGCGTAGCTGTGTGATTTCTTTGTTCCGGTCTCCATGGACCGTCATATCTATGGGTGTTGTTACACATGAACTCAACTTCGCATGCTCCACAGCGATTTCAGCCCCTGCTTCATACTTTAGCTTCAGAAGCGCTTGCGCGATTAGAGTTTTCACATGGTCCTATAAGCCCACACAACCACTGGTATGCACAGGTCCCAGTTGGTGTGTCTCACATGGTGGACCCTGTTCAGTGCTTCGCATACCTTGTTGAAGGCTTCCCCATGTATGCTTTTTCGGCACATTAGGTCTTATCATACTTTGTCTTTCACGCACTTACCCTGCTTGCTTTTGCTGTTTGTTCCGGTTTCCTATCGTGATAGCGGTGTGTGTTTGTGTGGGATGCGTACCATATGCCTATACCCATTTGGAAAGATGGGCGCGTAGGCTGTTTCATCCATCATGCCCAGGTTCCATCCACATCGGAGGCTTCCCAAATCATAAGCGCATTATCTTTTTGTATTCGCGCCAGTCCTTGAAACACTGCTAGTTCGTACCCCACCACCTTGCGGGTGTAGTGCGTAATGCCCATTTCAGAGCATCAAACCATTGCTGTTTTGGCACTTCTCTTTTAGATTTGTTCAGGAATTCATCCACCGCTGTCAACTTGTCATACATTGGCAGATACCTTACCTTTGTCGTCATGCATTGCAGTGATCTTACCATCATGTTGCAATTGAGTGTGATTACCTCGTGTAACCGGTTTTGCCATCATTCCGTTTCCTCATTTGAATCTGATGTGCAGGAGCTTTCATGCTCCCACGAAATCCAGCCATCCGATGTAGAATTCACCCAATCTTGTTCCCCAGTAGTGATCTTGTAGATACAGTCTAGCTTGTCGTCACTTTCATCGTCGCGCACTGGCTCAGTGTAGCATGATCCTTCTGCAGGGTCTAAAGGTACCACTACACATAGTGACGTTTTCTCAAAAATAATTTTGCGCTTCTTTAGATTTATCACTTATTTCATATCAGTGGTCCAATCTATTCCCAATAGCGTGGGATAGGGATTGATGTCATCGACAATCTCTATCACTTCGAAATCTACAAGCGCACTCGTACCTTCAATGTCTACCATTATCCCCTGCAATCTTACCATTGGTAGGATCTTCTGTTGGTTTGCCATTTGCAATTGAATAGGTGACCATTGCAATGCGGGATTGTCCATGTGTTCCCATGTCTGCTTTGGCAACACATTCACGTCTGATCCTAGATCTAGAATTACTTGATCCATTTCATAATCCTCGATTTGTGCAGTCAATCACATTTCCCTTCCTATTAGCGATGTATGTTTCTCGAGCTTCCGGACTACGCGAGGTTCTCCTAACCCAGCGCACCTAGTGATAAGTTCCCACAATGCTTTCACAGCCTTGCTTTCGCGCAACAGTTTCATACATGTCTCCAGAAAGGTAGTGATCATTGAAGGATCCATGTTTTGCTTTAGTTGATCCTTACTACTTGAAGTGGAGGCCTCCATGAATCTCTTCTTAGCTTCCATGAATGTCTCCTTCGTGTGCTCCAAATCAAATTCAGGTTCCTTTTTAGGAGCCTTGCGAACCCACACACTTTCTTCAGGATGCTTACCTTTGTCATCTCCTATCGTGATACTACTTCGAAGCATAATGTTCACATTCAGGTCCTCTTCGCATAGCTCAGAACTCATCATTTGCAAATTCTGAGTCGGGGGAGGCTGGAGTATCCCTTTATCATGTAGCCTCACTATCAGTGTAGGGCAGTCCTGCGTCTCATGATCAAACTAAGTACAATATAAACATGATTCTCTCATAGGATTTGTACAATCGTGGGCATAATGCCCTAGCCGTCCGCAATTGTAACAAGCCAGCTGTTCGCGACCCCTTCCTAGTCCCATTCCACCTCGACCTCATCCAGGCCCCTGAAATCTAGCGTGCTCCATCCCTGAATTTGGATCGAGGGTTTGTGTCTCGATTTGCACCCTCTAGGCAGGAGTCAGATCCATCATCAACTCGTAACTTCTGTAGGTGCGCTCATCATGGCCTACCGATCTACAGAAATTATAGAACAATTTTTGGGACGTATGTGTATACTTCTATAATAGGTGACAGTTATCTGTGGTGTGTTTTCCTCCGATCTAACAAATCATGCACCATAATGCAGGCGCTGCGCTCGGTCCTTCCTGTGCCTCTGGTCTTAATGGCATCGACCCTCCTCCCACCAAGTAGTTCGCGAAGACTGGACAATGGTCCTTGTCATGCCTTGGGCCTTTGCATTTCATGTACCATATCTCCTCGCGTGCCTTTGGCTGAGTTGTCGTATCCAGTTTCAAACTCTGCATTTCCATACACAAATTTTGTAGTTGTGCCCGGATTTGTTGGACTCCCAGGCCATAATCTTATATTGGGGTCTCGTGTAGTCTCATTGCAATCTCCAAAGCTTCGGCCTAGGTGGATAACTTCTGCTGCGATAGCGCCGTCCTTAGATGCGGTGTTAGTCATGCTACAAACCATGCGCAGTGCTGCCCATCCATTAAGGTCATGTTGGCTTCGTGAATCATACTCTTCATTCTGTGATCCAGATCCCATGGGGTTTCAATGGGAAGCATCATGATTTCCTTAAACCCAATAATTGGTTGTGTCTCCTACTTTGGCCTACTAAATTCCCTGTTCAGCGCAGCCTGGATATATGCGATCCCCGTGTTTGGATGGTCATTAGAATGGTTAATGTACCATGTTACTGTGTGATCCTGCAACGTGCTTACCAGTGTTTCCTTCTTTATATTGTCATCCACAACTCCTTGTGCTTCCTATACAGCCTTTACCACGAACCAAAATTGGTCTGGGTCTTTGTTCCCTACTCCTCTGAATACTGACAATTTTATCACACTCGCCATATTGAACTGTGGTGGTGGCGGAGGTGGTGTGGGTAGAGATGGAGGTGAATATGGTGAGACTGGTGGTGGTGTAGGTGGAGGTGGTAGGCACAAAATTCGTTGCCTTACTAGACTGACCGCGATTCTCGGAGAAGCTTTCACAAGCTCTTCCTCGCTTTTTCGCCGAGGTGAAATAACGAGGTAAGTATCTGAGATATTTGAATACCTGGATTAAGATGCTCTTGTGTGAGAAATGGGTTATGCCATTTCCTTAATGTTTGGAGCTACGTGAAGTGGACAAATCTTTAGAGACTGAGAGAAATCAATTCTTGAATATAGCCCATTAATGGACCTCCTTTGAGCGATGACGAGGGATCAGTACAGGCCTCACTACAGAGTTTTGTTCAACTAATAAGATAGGGTTTTCTGCAGACACATCATCCATCCACCCCACCTCCACCTCCACCACATACACCTTCTCCCACACCTCCACCACCACCATCGCCATTCAACATGTCGAACATACTGAAGTTGCCAATTTTCAAAGGTATAGGGAGTGAAGATACTGATCAGTTATGGTTTGTTGCGAATGTTGTGTGGACAACATCACAGATTACTAATGACAACATAAATAAGGCACAGTTAGTTACTACTCTGTAGGATCGTGTGTTGACGTGGTATATTAAGTACTATTCTAATGATCCTGTGGCAATGCTACCAGAGACTAAGGCTGCTTTAAACAAAGAGCTTAGTAAACCTAAGTCTGACTTGTAATCAGTATTTGGATTTAAGGAGATCATGATGAGGGTTGATGAGACACCTTGGGAGTTAGATCAAAGGATGAAATGTGTGATTCGAGAAGCTAATATGCATCTCAAAGATGGTCAACATCGTGAGTGGTTTATAGCCTCGCTTCTACCCCACCTAAGGATTTATTTGTCACAGTCGAAGATAGGAACTCAGGAAGAAGCCCTGGAAATCATGATGAGGTTTCATGCGATGCCTATGCAAGATGCAACCTTGGGGGTACAAAAAATCCATTCTCTATTACAGAGCCTATGCTGAGAATTGCAGAGCTTGAAGAAACATGAGGAGGCTAAGCCATAGGTGCGCGAGGAAGTCTGGTGCCTGAAGTGTAAGAGCCAAGGGCATGATAAAGATCAATTTCTTGTATCTACAAACTATATCACAAGAGGGGGACCAATTCCCCTGAGACCAGAAGCTCCAGCAGGACCGAGCATGGGAGCTAAATTATGGTGCAGTATTTTTCAGGTGGTTGGAAAACATACAACGGATAATTGTCATTTGCTCCAGAAGTTTGTTTAGACACCAAAACAGTTGTTATATGACCACTGTAAATCAGTGGGTCATGATGAGCACCACTGTCACAGCTATGAGTTGATGATGGAAAGAACACCTACCTACCAAATGCAAGCAGAAACTTGGCCTCTAGAGCAGGGCACCGGAGGAACGCGCAGAGGATATCAGGGATGAGGATGAGGCCAAGGAGGAGGAGGGCCTAGTAAAGGTCGAGGTCAGGTTGTTTGTTACAACTGTGGAACACTAGGGCACTATGCACGGGAGTGTCAGAATCAGACACACCCGTCATGTCAATACTGTAGCCAATTTGATCACATTATAGAAGAATGCCCGATCCTGATAACTAAGATGTAGGAGAAAAAGGCACAGCCTCAACAACATATGCAAAACTTACAAATGATGAGATTTTATCCTGTGAGGAGAACCAGAGCATGAACATAGTGTTGAGAAGTGGAATAAAAACTGGTGATGATAAAGGAAAACAACCTGAAAAGAAAAAATAGGTCCACAAGGCCCTAGAAAAAGAAGTTGGTTTTGATTTAGCACATGCTAAGGAAACTTTTATGGAAGCCAAGAAAAGCTTCGCTGAGGTCTCCACCTTAGGAAGCCAGAAAAAAGTACCAGAAACTAGCACGCGTACAGAGGTTGATCCCTCTGTGCTTACCACGTTCTTTGAGACCTGCATGAAAATATTGCACGATAAAAAAGATGAGAAAGGCCTGTAGGAGTTAATAAACAAATGCGCAAGCCAAGAAAATTCCCTTGATGGACACCACATAGTAAGAAAAATTGGAAAACATAAGGCAATAACTAGGCATGAGATGAGGCTCACCGTGTAGATAAGATATTATGAGATGGACCAGGTTATCTTGGATCTGGGGGTGGGATGCGAACATTTTGCCTAAACTGACATGGGAGAGAATGGGGAGACCTGTGCTGTAGTGGTCTCCGATCTAGCTTAAAATGGAAAACCAATAGAAGATCGTCCCTAGAGATCGTTGATGATAGTAATACATACCCAACGCTCCTTGGAATTTATTGGGCCATTTACATAAATGGAGTCATCAACTTGAAGAAGAGGAAAATGTCATTTGAAAAGAAGCCGCTTCAAGTTATAGTATAGTTGGACCCTATAGAAGGGATGCACTACACTAAACTGATTCACGATTATGAAGAAAGTGAGGATGACTTAGCTAAGATCTACAAAATAACAGTGTGAGACCAAGATTAGATCAATCTAATAGCAGATGGATGGATTGCATGGGACCAGGAGAGCTCCTACACCTCTGATTCAGATTAAGAGTTGGAGCATTTGCAAAATTGGTTGCATGAAGTATCTACACTACGCTGCAACATGATAACTTAATTGTTGCACTACATTTCATTAGAGGTAAGGAATTTACCTTATTATGATGGTTTAACTGGCATGGATAAGTTTTTGGATGCGTTCGAGCGTGAACTCCTTGAGCATCACCGCTTCCAAGTGTTAAATCTGCCACTGCGTGATACATCCACATGATGGTGGGGTATGCACAAGGATAACTTTGATAGATGGCAGGGCTATAGAAGAATGATGAGGTTGTGGTTTGGTCAACCTAACCTTTGATTGACTGAGAAATATGATGGGAGGGATTATCCGCGCGATCACCTAGTGAAGTGGACTAAATATTATGGAATGGAACCGCTGGTGAAATGGGTACACTTATTTTTCCATACTTTAAACACAATCCCCATGAACTGGTATTTGGAGACAGAGCTCCGTCATGGCACCACAAAGTGGGATATATTGAGCGAAGGATTCTTAATGACCTTCAATTTTGAAGATGGGTTCAAGAGCATTGATGAAACTTTGCAGGAGGTTAAGGTAGTGATCTTCAAAATACTGTAAGAATCTCTGGAATGGGTCCAACTAGATTGGAGCACCCAGCTGCGCCATGCACTGGAATGTTATAATGTGACTGCTAAGGAGGAGGATGAAGATCCAAGAAATATTAATATTCCATAGGCTGAAGTGCATCGCAAAGTAAAGGGTCTGTAAATACAGAACCTAAACATCACCGTGACATTGAAAACCAAGCAAGTAAACATCGAGAATGAAGCAGAACCAAAGTTCTCAAAGATTGGAGATTACTAGGATAATGCCACTATGTATAAAGTTGTTTATTTACTCCACGAATATCAGGATCTGTTCCCTACTAAGTTTTCATACTTGAAGGGCATAATAGGAAACTTGGGCGTTATGAAAATCACTTTGAAGCTGGATGTGAAGCCTATTAAGTAGAGATCATATCGCCTAAATCCTAAGTGCAAGGAAAAGGTTCACTTGGAGTTGGATAAGATATTGAAGCAAGAATCGTCGAACCAGTGGAGGAATTCGATTGGATAAGCGCAATGGTGATTTAGGAGAAGAAGCATAAGGGCGAGATAATGATTTGCGTAGATCTGAGGAAGCTCAATGATGCTTGTGTCCATGATCCATTGCTGACACTATTTACTAATGAGGTATCAGACAATATTGGAGGGAAGGAGGCCTACTCATTCACTGATGGGTTTTCGGGATACCATCATATTAAGATCGTGCCTAAGGATAGGAGAAAAATGACCTTCGTGATAGAGTGGGGTTGTTTTCAATACACCGTGATGCTGTTTGAACTCAAGAATGTGCCTGCAATATTCTCTCGTGCAGTCATTGTGGCATTCAAGGCATTTACTCATAAGTTATTGGAAGTGTACTTTGATGACTGGACAGTGTTCGGACTAGTAAAGTGCCATGTAGCAAGTTTGCGCTTAATGTTGGATACGTATCATAGATACCATATCGCGTTGAACCTGAAGAAATGCATATTTTGTGTCCCATTTGGAATCATGTTGGGTCATGTGGCTTGAAAATAGGGGTTGATGGTGGACCCTACCAAGATTGCGGTGATAATGAATCTAGAGGCCTCGAGGAACGTAAAGTAGTTGCGCGCAACACTAGGAAATGCAGGATATTATGGGAAGTTCATCAAGGCTTATGCTCAGATTAATACGCCTATGGAGAAGCTGCCGAAGACAGATGCCACATTTTGTTGGGATGAATAATGTCAGCACAGTTTGGACGTATTGAAAGAAAAGATGGTCACCACACCGATTTTGGTCTTCCCTGATTGGAAGAAGGAATACCATGTACATGTCGATGCCTCTTGCATTGCGTTGGGTGTCGTATTAACACAGGTCGTTGGGTGTCGTATTAACACTGGTCTGTGAGGGAGAAATGGACCACTCTATAGCCTTCGTGAGTAGGAAATTATCGAAGGTCGAGAAGAATTACTCAACGATTGAGCGTGAAGGATTGGCCATGGTGTACGCACTACAGAAATTCGGGCACTATCTATTACGAGGGCATTTCAAGATGTACATGGATCATTTTGCCTTGAAATACCTGGTCAATAAGCCTATATTGGGGGGGGGGGGAGATCTTCTTATGGTTACTTCTATTCCAGGAGTATGGCTTTGAGGTCATTGTGAAGCCATGGTGATTGAATGCAAGACCTGACCATCTATCACGGATTGAGATAGGAGAGGAACCTACTAATTTGGAGGAAGGGTTTCCAGATGTGCATCTCTTCATGGTGCGCATAGCGGATAATCATTTTTCATATATTATCAATTTGTTTACTACAGGGGTAACACCAGAAGGATATACAAGTCAGAAAAAGAAGGAATTAGTAGTGCATGTGGTAGACTTTTTAGTGATTGTGGGACATTTGTATAATATGGGTGTAGACAAGATATTGCAATGATATGTGCCAGATTTTGAGAGGAACAACATTCTCAATGAAGCTCATGGAGGGGCTACGGGAGGACATTATGCAAGAAATCTGACTACGCAAAAGATTTTGCACGCAGGTCTATGGTGGCCAACGATGCATAAGGATTCTAAAGTGTATTGTAAGGCATGCGATGTGTGTCAGAGAATGGGAAGACCATCAAGAAGGGATGAATTACCATTACAGCCTCAAGTATCGTTGCAACCATTTGAAATATGGGCGATTGATTTTTTTGGGCCAATTCAGCGCCTCAGGAAAGAAGGCAGGTGTGCACAACATCATCACTACGACGGAGTACCTAACCATATGGCCAGAGGCACAACCGGTTAAGGATTGTACAAGGGCTACATCAGTGAAGTTTTTGTTTGAATGTGTCTTAACTAGGTTTGGCTACCTGAAAGTTTTGATGACCGACAAAGGTACACACTTTTTGAAAAAGATGATCAACACACTAATGAAAGAATTCTAGGTTTACCATCAGAAGAGTACACCATATCACCCACGGGTGAATGGAACTATTGAGGCCTTCAACAAGATTTTGGAGAACATGTTGACGAAGATCTGCATTGCATAAAAAAATGACTGGGATATGTGTGTACCTGCAGTACTATGGGCATATACGACTACTTTCAAGAAGCTGACAAGACAAACATTGTTCAGGTTGGTCTATGGTGTAGAAGTTATGATGCTAATGGAATATATCATGCCTAGTCTGTGCATAGAAACTTTCATAGGTATGGTAGATCGCAAAGCCTTAGAAGCACGACTCACGCAACTGATGGATCTTAAAGAAGACTGGTTCTTGGCTGGATTCCATCAGCAAGTATAGAAGGAACGTGAAAAGGCTTGGCACAATCGACACATCAAGCTTTGCACATTCAAGGTAAACAATATGGTATTGTTATATGATAGTAAGTTCACTAAGTTTCCAGGGAAATTTCAGATGCAATGGCTAGGGCCATATATTATTAAAGAAATTACAGATGGAGGAACAGTTCAACTCACAAAGCTCAATGGAGAACCTTTTTTGGGAAGAGTGAATGGAAGTCGATTAAATCTATATATACGGGATACTATGTAATGACCATATGGCAGCAGGATAGTCTTAGTGCTCCAAGTAGTTGCAAGGGAACATGGGACTATAAACTACACTACTAGGGTTGGAGGACTATGCAATAGGAGGGCAACTTAGAAAATGGTGAAGTTGAAATATAGGAAGCTGCAAACGGGAAGTTACATTATGGATGAAGGTTTCACACAGCATAGCAGGAAAGTGACCGTTGGAGTCACTGTTCATGATTTGAAATCCAGAAGACAGTTAAGAGGAGCGGGTTGGATGCATTTAAGGTTAAAATATTTGAAGATCTACCGACAAAAAAACATTAATGGCCGAAATTTGGGGGGAACAATCAGATTTGAATTCAAAAACCCCTATAAATTACGTGTGCCAGTCCAACAAAGAACACTTTTCACACTTGGAGTTTTTACTGATATTTGTTGTCTATCGATGGGTCAAGCATTTTGGTAGGAATTCTTCACCAACACAAGCATTTATATTGAAGCCCGTGAGTTTTTTTATGGTAAGATGACTCCCACCAACCCCGCTGAGGCTTTGAGTGTGGAAGTAACAGTATCTGATGCCCTAGACCCTCAAATATCCAGTAATGAAGCCACGCTTACAGTGCCCACGACGTCAAGGTCGCCAAGGCTGAAACAATCCATGGCAAAGGAGAAGCAGAAGAAGTTGGTATAGATACGGGCTTCTGCAAGGAATCATACCACGACACCAACCCAGAAAAAAGACAAGTAGCCGACAAAAGGCAATGAAAAGGTTGTAGACCTGGAGGCTGAAGAAGGCTAGGGAACTTAAGATGTTGATGCCGAAGGAGAGGAGCCACTCACAAATCTCCCTCAGTATATCCCTCCGGGGAAGGGAAAGGCAAATATTCCAAAAGTATCGGACTTTGAGAAATTTGTCATTTCCACACCCCTGCTACCTGAGCAGGTGCCTTTTGAATGTCCACATCTTGCACGAGTCCCGTTACTGAAGATGGAGGATTGGGACTTAGTTGATCATGCTAAGTTCCCACACTTAGCAATGAATAAATTCATGAAACGAGTATATTATGAAGGCATGGGTGTGACAGTGCTAGAAACAGAGGAATGGGCCCGCGGTGTTGAGCAATCTGGGATGCTCAACTTGCTTTGGGTGCCACATTACCATTGCACCCCAATTAACACAACTTGCATACGCCAGCTGCTCACTGTAGTGCATGATGGGTGTTTATGGCTAGGAGGCCCTATACCCATCATAGATACGCTGATTCACGGGATTACACACTTATTGCATGAAGGGCTAAATCCAGCTAAGGATTTTGGCAGAAAGAAAGGAGAGAAGGAGTTGGATGAGCACATGAAAAATGATTATAAACTTATGAAGAAGGCACAAGGATATTCCATCCTTTCAATAAATGAAATTGTAGTTCAATTGGCCACACAAATATTAGCTAGCAAGTTGATGAGGAAGTGTTGCACAGATGAGTTTTCAGCACCCGTAGTGTCTCTAGCGGCTTAGTGTGCGAAAGGCGTACAATTTAATTGGTCACAATAAATATGCTAAGAGTTCCTCAAGAATTGCCACAAGGCCTAGGATGACACCAAGCCATTTCATTGCACTTGGTTTTTTCTCTCCATTGTGTTGGTTTCATGGGAGCTATCGGAGGACAACCAGTTTCCTCCATTGGAAAAAGGATTGCCGAAGGTCACGCAGCTCACCTCCCTATGGGCTATGAAGGACCCTGTGCGCATCACTGAGACTAATATTTTTTGGGTCATGATGGAAGTAAGTCTCTATATGGCAATTAACAAGCACCCAAGGTTTTCCCCAACCTTGTACATGTAGTTGTCATCTTATGCAGCATTCAAGGTTGATTTCCACCAGTTCTATATCCAGGCACAGAAGGATCCTGCATAGAAGTGGTATGACATTCCCTATTTGGTAACATAGTCTGATGTGCAGGAGGTAGTGGTGTGTTGGCCAGCTAAGTGTTGTGCCCCTTCAAATCTAGTTGTTGGGCCAAGCACAAGTGCAGAGAGTGAGACCACCAAGAAAAGGAAGGAGGTAGCCAAGCAGGCTGCACAGAACTTGGTTGCACAGAAGAAGAAAGATGTTGCAAAAAAGGCTTGGGTCGAGGAGGAATGCGCTGCCAAGGAGAAGGTAGAGCAAAATCAGCACGAGACGCAGAAAGGTGACAAGTCACCTTCGATAGCAACAAAAACAGAAACAGGGCAAGGAGGTAGAGGTGAGGAAGGGAAGCACACACGCTTCATTATGAAAAGGTGAGAATTGGAACAACAAGTTGTGTCGAGGAAAAAGTATAAGGCTAAAAAAACATAGGTTGACCCCTTGGTATTCATAGAAAGCAATCTGGATATGATCGGTGATAAAGTAAGAGACGTCGCCACAAAGGTACTGCAGCAGTTGGAACAACAATACACAAATAATTTAGGGGGAGTAAAAAAGGATCTTCGTGAGTTGCAGCTCCAAGAAACCAAGCTCCAAGCATACGTCGGAAAAGTCAGTGGTGCAGCAGGTAGTTCTACATAAGAAAAAACTACAGGCACGTAGATAATTTCGTGGCCTATTATGGTTGTGCAAGTCTTCCCCTTGCTTGCAAGTGCATGCCAAAACTAAGGAACAACACGCCCTGCTTGATAGATTAATGAAGATGGGCCTGAATCTTGTCGTGATGAAACTGGAGTCGTTGCATGTGATATTATAGGGAGTCATGGAGGAGCTTCAACTTTGAGAACAATGAGCACTTAGTGCTATCAGCGAGATCAAGGTTAATAATCAACGACTGTTCACCAAGAAGACACTGATTTTGGAAGAAAAGGTGGTGCTCCAGGCACACAATTAACAATTCGAGTCAGTGGTCATGGAGGCATGCAGAACTATTCCTAAGTTTAATATTCCTGAAGATGCGCAACCAAAACCAAAGGTCATGAAGTTAGCCATTAGAGTGCATGAAGTAAAGGTAGAAGTTAACAAAGTTCAATTTGAACTCAACATGAAGATCACTGAGTTGTAATTGAAGATGCAGCCATCGACTCTGCTGGAGGTCCAGGAGCAGCACAGAGATGCGATCAAGGAAGGCCTAGCTACTTTGGATGCCAGAATTGCAGACTGCACAGTAGTATTTGAGTAGGACATGGAGTTGGTCACTAATCTGCAGGAGGATCCAAACATATAGATACTGAATACTGAGGTTAGGGAGCTATAGAAGTAGTACAATGAATTCAGCGCAACGATGCGCTCCATTGGACCAACGCAACGCCTAGCCAAGTTGCAGGAGGGGAAGTAGCTCCTCGTGTAGGTGGAAGCAACTGTTATAGCTCCAAATCTCACTATTATGGTTTGTGATGCTACACCCATGGCCTAGGGCAACCCCTCCTTCCAGACCTGGTCAAAAATCTAAAAAACAGTGTTTTATTCCCTGTACGCGACATTGCCCTGAGTTAAACGCGTGTATATGCGGGTTCATATACACCCAACCCACGTATATGTATTAAAACACTTAAAAAATTATAAAACTCCTTATTTTCGGGCGGAGATCGCGGGTTTTACCTGCTGATCACCTGTTAGTGCCCGTGGCCTCAACTGTCCCCAACCAATTCCTAACTAAAAACTACTTTGGAATTGGTATAAAATGACACCAAAGGGAAGGCCTAAAGGAGGAGAGAGTATAGAGAAAGGTTATTATACTGAGATTTCCCCCTGATCAGGTCTGAAGACCCTTGTGCCTTCTGCACTTCCCCCATTTTGTACAGGAAACCCTTGTTTCCTTGTGATTGGATGTTCATCCTTTTGTTATGACATCTTGGAGTGAGTATTGGAAGGAGACCTACTAGAGGCTTGAGGCAGGACGGATCCAGAAGGAGGCTGAGCTTTGAGCCTGCAGAAGTGGTTCAGGTGATATTGCTCTTTTTTGTACTATTCTATTTGTCTAATAAAGAAACACGTCTTGTTCCCGATATGCTTCTTTCTTTATGTTAATGATGTTCATGTTTGAATTTCATGTATGAATGGATGTCTAAAAGTTTATAACTAACTCCTTTCTTCTATAACATAAAGATGATTTTTAGATAGATCTTTGTCCATATATTGCTGCATTCTTTGGAATTGTTGGTTTTGCAGGGCAAAGGAGCGGAAGGGACGTGAAGAAGGGTTTGGACCCTTGAGGAACTACCCGAACGTAGGACCTGAGGTACGTCCTTCTCACCTTAGAAATAGCTTTTCCTAGCATAATGGCTGTGTGTGTGCATGTTTCTTGATTTAGACAACTTTCAGTCTGCTAGGGTTCCACCCAAGAGCCTTAGGGGATAAAATCCCGCAACACTAGTTTCTCTACTCTATTATGGAACA
Source organism: Pinus taeda (assembly GCA_000404065.3). Lineage (NCBI taxonomy): Eukaryota > Viridiplantae > Streptophyta > Pinopsida > Pinales > Pinaceae > Pinus > Pinus taeda. Next base: position 24,486 of record APFE031410528.1, on the reverse strand, counting down.
AGATATAATTGAATAGAATGGAACCCCTTCTCCTCATAGTGCCCAATTTTAACATAGCTTGATAGCCAGCTAAGGGTAAGGTTTGATTGCTTCAACTCTCAACTAGAGTTATAATTTTGATCAATCTAGAGTCTTCTTCAAAATCCCCATGTGGCTAGCCCCACATGCATGAGTAACAGGGGCTGATGTGACATCCACTCATATCATTGTTGTCAAACACAACATATCAACTTATGGGAGGCATAACTCTCTCATACGAACTCTGATTGACATGATTCTTGCACCATTGGAAAGGTACCTAAGTGTATAACAATTTCATGAGGTATTATGCTTAATAAAGAGAGTTTTGACCTAAAAAACCTTCATTTAGTGCCTCAAAATGGCTTCAACATGCTTTAGACCCTAACTTTCCAAATCGATACTCAATAGTAAGAATGACCCTGCAAATCGATACCTCTAATTTTTCCACTCTAAAATCATCGCGATAGATGAAAAATAATATAATGATCCAATCTGGATCAGGATGAGTATCCTACAATTTATATCTAAAATAGGTTGTGGAAACATTCATGGAGTGTGAATAAGATGGAAATGATGCAATTGATTGCACGCCCCGTGAAACTATGATGGGATCACATGTTACCTCATAGATTCCTTGTGGAGCATGGAAAGATTATATTAAAGTGTATAAATCTTGGTGAATATTACTAGTACTTAATATGCAGGCTATAAAATGTTTGGCAATATTTTTGTAAAATTATTCAAATTTATAAGGATTTTATATAGTTTCTATAAAATTTTGGTGATTTTTAAGGTAAAATAATTTTACCCTGTAGAATTTACATGAATCGTTATTAGAAAAAAAGGAAATTAACATTTTTTTTTTTTTTTTGGGTAAAGACATGGAATATTACCACATTGAAAAAATTTAGCCCGAAAATTTTCCCTCTTAGAGCATGGAAATGGTAGTGAGGATGAAGGAGAGGTTTCATTTGGTTGCAAGTTTAAATAAGTGGTGAAGATCCTAGTAATATATGAAGATATTACTCTCATAAAGATGGCAAAGATGAAAAATTAAATAATGATGATCATGCAATAGATTGTATGCATAGAACCCATTTGGCTAAGCTTGTATTTGGGCTTGTTTTTAGTGATGTTTACTCCCTTAATTGCTTGAAGAAAGACATAACAAAAAGGGGAAGCAGGGAATGTGACTCTTTTCTATGAACTCTACAAAAAAATTATTTATATAGAGAATGCAATATCCTGCATAGTCTAATGAGTGGTGTGACAATTCATCAAGAAAACTTGGTACGATAAACAAAAGAGTTGAATGTAGTTGTTCAAAGTGAAAATGTAGAGATGGGAGCTATTATTGATATTGCTAGTCCGAGAATGATTGCATTCAAGGTTGGTATTTTTCATCAAATGAATTTGATGCCATCATATATAGTAGTAAATGTGCTCGATTGTAATAATGAAGTAAAGGAGTACTTAAAGGCATTGAAGTTGTTAAAGGTGAAACTTGTAAGGAAGAATGTTCCAGTATTTGTGTGGAAGGGTACTAGAAGACTGTAGCTAAAAATGAAACCAATATTAAGGTCATGTTTTACATTCCCATGATGAATTTCAATTCCTCAAAACTAGTGTTGATGGATGAGTTTAGGAGAATTGGAAAAGGAGTGAAGAGAAAAAAGGAATAGGTGTGAAAATCCTGACTAAGGGAATTACTTGATCTGTAGACTTAGCAATTCCTTTGATTTGTGGAGAAATAATAACAAGGTAAACAAACATATATAGATAGATATATATATATATATATATATATATATATATATATATATAATATATATATATATATATAATATATATATATATATATATAATATATATATATATATATAATATATATATATAAGCGAGGTTCATAATTTTTTAAACTTAGGGAGCATGATGCAAAGCATCCCTATGGCATCTCTAAAACACCCATAACATGGGAGAAGCCGGTAAATTATGCTCAAATGAGCCTTTGCTTATTGATTTATTTCCACCCAAGTGTGTCGTCTATTAATATGTAATTAGTGCTTGCAAGGATTGACTCAAGGGTTCTTATATGATGTAATGGTGAGTTTGGTTCTTATTTGAAGTAAGTTGTATTTTGTCTCTTTAATTTTTTGTTTAAAATTGTTGAAAGTATGGCATTTGGGATTATTGTTTGTCTTTGAGTCTGTCTTGCTAACTAACTCGATATATCAACCTTATCCCATCTATTTTGATAAAAAAAATTGTCTTTTTTGTTTTGTTTTTTGTTTTTTGTTTTTTTGTTTTTTGTTTTGTTTTGTTTTTTTAACGCAATGAAAAAAAGAACAATTATAGGCATACATGGTAGATTCAAAGGATGCATTTAACATAAGTTGAAAATTATCCCATCATTTACTATAAAAGTTAGTGATTAACTATAAGGCTAAAAGCATTCATACAACACATTACAAATCTCAAAATTAAAATGAAGCCAAATCTCAAAAATAAAATAAAGAGGACAAAAAGAATAACCTAATGGTGCTTAATCTTGGATTGATTATAATAACAAAGATAAGGCACTAAGAACTATCATTAGTCACCTCTTAATTTATAATTAGGAATTGATGGGTATTCACATAAAGCATGTTTAAGAGCTTAGAGGACAAGACTAGAGATCCATATTCATTGCACGAGGAATCTCGAGGAGTTTAAAAAGTGAAAATATTGTATTGATATTCGAGATTCTTATATATCTCAAAGCAAGTCGTCTCCTTTCTTTCTACTAGCAAACCATGCCCTTTCTTTCAACCAACTCTTTTCTCTATGAGAGTAGAGTACTATACTAGTAGATTTGTTCTCTTGTTAACAAGTTGCTAAGGCATTCTCACCCCAATTATTACGCCTTATGCTATAAAATTAGATTTTCCCATGAAAGATTTATTTTAGAATTATTATTTCTCACATTAAAATTACATAATGAATTGTGTAAGTCTTACTTCTGATTGGTCTAATTTTACATATCCCATTCGTTATCTCTGTAATATTTCCCTTCCTTAAAGTATCCATGTGCCCATTTTCTCATAAACATTGTTTTTTGTTGTTGTTAAATTGGTATCATCCCTATGATACTAATTTGTTCTCTACTAGTTATGTGCTTGAGGACATAGGAACATGACTACCTACCTTATTAACCAAAATCATACCAACCCAAACCCATTTGTAGTTGCAAATAACTATTTAGAGAACTATATTTACTGACTAGAAGAACAATATGCCACAAGATCATATGGACCTTCCCCCCAACGTCTCTCTCTCTCTCTCTCTCTCTCTCTCTCTCTCTCTCTCTCTCTATATATATACTATATATATAATATAATATATAATATATATATATATATATATATCTATGGCCTATTCCTATATGACAAGTTTCTTCACCATCAATAACTTACAAGGACATGCTCTCCATTATTAGCACACAAGGATTCACAACCTACCATTTGAAAACATTGAAACAATACTCCTATAATTGTTATAGTGGTTATTGCAGCCTCACACACACCAAGGAAACATGCATTTGCTAAACCACCTACAACATACCCTAAATTCTCAAGAAAATTTAGTGTGCATTCTAACATGCATGAAGACAACATTAATTGGGTTCATCATCTAAAACATATCATGTACACCAATACATAATGCTTCTTGTTAATTGTTTCACCCCTTAGTGTACCAAAATTTTACTTACAATGCACAATCCATATTCCTTGCAACATGTTTTAGACCTTGATTATGTTATGAAACCAGCTCAAGAAAAGATAGAAAAGATAGATCAACGCCTTAGAATTCAGCGTCTTCGAGGGGGCAACCTCCTTTACATTACATA
>APFE031410528.1:0-17443 GCA_000404065.3 Pinus taeda | reverse complement strand
ATTTGTCCTTCTATCTTGATGGTTTGAGGAGTGGTCATTCCCGCCAATGCATTACAAGATATGGTCGGATTCATTTGTTCTTCATCTAGGCTTTGTTCCTGGAGTATATCCTCTTCTTTTGACCTTTCTTGCTCCTTTTCTTCTTCCTCTTCACAATCTATGTAGAATAATTTCTTCTCAGCACACTTATGACCTTTAGTGTATTTGCTATCACAACTGTAGCAAAGTCCTTTTACTCTTTTTTCTTCCAATTGTTGTGGTGTCAACCTTATATGTTGTGGAAGACTAGCGGCAACAACACTTCCGTCTTTATAGATGTGAGTGGTATGTTCCTGGTTGCCATAATTTTGCTTTCCATTGTTCTTGCTAACCTGAATGCCTTCTCTAATGAATCAGGTTCCCAAAGGCGAACATCATGTTGGATATTATCCTTTAAAGACCCTATGAACACATCAATCCTATGCTCCTCTGGAATATCTTTTACCCTTATGTTCAATTTTTGGAACTCCTCAATGTGCTCCATTATTGAACCCTTTTGTTTGAGACTTATCAATTGGCTAAAAAAAGTGTTGCTTTTTGTATCCTCATAATGTGCTATCAATTCTTCCGTAAAAATTGCCCAAGTGATAAATTATTTACGAGAGCAAAGCCATTGATACCATACAAACTGATTTGGTTCCAAATATAAAGTTGCCATACGTACCTTTGTGTTTTGCACATTATTGAGATCGAAAAATTGCTCCATCTGTAATATCCATGTTGCGGGATCCTTGCCATCAAACTTCCTCATATCGATTATTGGAATATGGTGGGTCTTCGATCCAACATTAGAGTCTATGGAATCATGATTAGCATTTCTTTTGTTCTCATCATGAGTTTCCTTTACTACCCTTTCACCTTTAGTGACCCTTTCTTGTAGTAACTTATTCATATTTATCTTCAATTCTTCCATGTTTGTTTTCAAATATATCTTCAAATCATCCATCTTAGCTTCCACATCATTCATCTTAGCTTCCACGTCATTCATCTTAGCTTCTACACCTTTTTGTGCAAGTGACACTTGTTGCACTTGATCTCGTAATTTTGATATATCATTTTGCATTTCTTCCTCTTCTTCATGAGTCATGCTAGAGCTTTCAGGTCGCCTACTAGGTGTTTCCATTTTCTTTCTTCGGGGCATCAATTACTGATAATAATGCTTCCCTATGCCCTTTGAATTCCTTCAAAATAATTTTTCAAACCAAGCTTAAGCAAACATTTAAAAAAAATACACACGTTTTTTCACTTTATAGGAGCTCGATATTACCGCTGATGTATCTTTGTAATTTTGGATCATCTAATTCTAAAATTGCGACCTACGGTAGCCCTCTATGTCCTCTTTCCGATGCCACCGGTCTAACCCCAATTGGATTCTCCAATGAAGAGTTATGCCAAATCTCCCATAGTGACCTGATTATAGACTAATTCAGTAGAGTGAACTTGTACGACGTGCCACGTGTCCCTGTTTTTACCTTTGGCTCTGAAAAATATATAGAAGAAAATACAGTCCGTCCTCTTTTTGTACCTTCTTACGAAATCTCAATCTGATGCTCAGAGAAAAAGTTATGATGATTTTTCCCAGGTCACCTGTTTTGAATGTAATTCAGGATTTTGCAAAAGGACCAACTTCCTCAGTTCATATCTCTGAAAATATAGCGCAGAAAGCTCTGAAATTTGGACCTGAGATTTAGTACGATGTCTTCTCAAATGGGTTTTTTCTTTTAGCTTCTGAAACATCGTAGAAAAAAGTTATCGCGAAAATTCCACGATGACCTGTTTGGAGCAGCGAAACCCTAGAATCCAAATCTCTGATACCAAATGTTATGAACTATCTCAAGAAAAGATAGATCAACGCCTTAGAATTCAGCCTCTTCGACGGGGCAACCTCCTTTACATTACATAGATGAACAATTCTTGGATGATTTAAATGATAAAACCTCCTTTCTAATATAGGAGTCTAAGGAGTCACAATATAACCCAGCCGACCTAACAATAATAATATAAAGCCACAAAAATAACAATAGAGGGATTGTATGGGGCACAGTAATAACAATATGGGGACAATAGGGGTACAACAATATTAATAAGGGGTACAACTACAATAGTAATGGGGTAATCACTAGTATTATAGGGACCCAACAGATTACCACAACAACAACTAACTCATGAATGCTAATGTGGGAATGATTAACTCATGTGCCAATCATACAATCAACATTGCCCATTTTTTGTCCTTCTCTAGACAACAACAAGCATGAGTTGGCAAGTCTATTGAGTTGCATAGATTAGATGGTGAGGACATTGTAGGGCATGTGAAAGCACATTTCTTATAAACCTACCACCACAGATAATTTTGTACAAAATATTAGTGATTGTTAATACAAATTTCTATTTCCAACTCCCCTCTTAACCTTTTGTTGTAACCTTGATCACTTTCTTGAAGTTATGGAGATCATGTTAAGTTTTAGTAGCTAGATCCTTTCACTTATTTTCACATCAGCTTGCATGCATGACATTAGATTTCATTAGGATTTAGTAGCCCAATCCATCTAGCTACTACCACATCAATATGCACATGTGACACTAGATAATGCTAGGCTTTAGTGGCCTAATCCATCTTGTCATTAATATAGATTTGCATGCATTGAGAAAATCAAATTGCCCATGCATGCATGAGCATAACATCTCCACCTATTGCCATGTTAACCACTTTCAAATTAGCTCATAGTCCTCTTTATATGCAAAACATCCCCACTCCTTCCCTTGTTTTGTTTTCATTTTCTAGTATGTCTATGACATGCAAGGCTAGCATGTGGTCTAAGAAACCATGACCCATGTACATCTAAGTTGTTAAAATCACATAAGGATTGCACCTAGCTTAGGCCACATGAACTCTTAACATGGTTGGATTTACTTTGGTGTCTCCTCTCAATTACTACAAATTGTGATTCCTGAACCCCTTAACAAAACTCTTAAAATCGAATCATGCAATAGGATTTGGCCCAATTATTACCATGTTAGTCATATTACATTATAAAGTTAGACCTCCATTAAGAAGTGGCTCACTTCTTATTGCCTTATCTCTCACTATACCACCCCTAAAGAAGTTAATATTTTAGGGTTATATTAGCTCAATTCCATTGTAATATTTCATGCATGCAAAGTTCTGGACATTATTTGTCAATGATCCCTTGACCTTCTCCATCCTATACCAATGCATGTCATGTCCCTTCAATCCCTTCCATAGCCAAAGTTGGCATAGTACTTATCGGATACTATGTCAATATTGTGCTTTTACTTTTCATTCTCTTGATTTGTCTATATTCCTTGATTATCTTTTATATGTCTTTATCTATTTTATCGGGGTTTCTTTTCCAATGGTACAACACACCCACTATTTTCAGTCAGCGTGATCCCCCTTTAGATCCTAACTCCTACCTCTATCAATTATCCCACCCTAATAAATTTTATTTTTCTTGAAAAAGGTATTAAACTTCACAAGTCCACACCACTAGCACAATTATATCATATGACACTTTTAAATATCATGTAAGACCTTATGTCTACTTATGAACCTGTTGTGCTATTCAACAACTCACCCATTTATTGATATAATAGCCAATATTCTATTAATAAATGGGGACCCTTGATAAAATCCTTCAAAAATAAATTTAGGACTTAGACACTTTCTTTTAAGATTTTTAGGAATAAAGCAAGATATCAAGTCAAAGGCCTTTGAAAGCTAGCAATTCTCGCCTTTCCGCATACCGTTAGACCAACTATGTTAAAAGCCTTATTAACGAGCAAAACACATGAAAAGTGATCAAAAGGATCACTGCACTTAACTTAGATATCATTAGGCTTTTCATTTAAAACTAAGACCTAAGGCATTTCCTATTGAATAAAGCTCGTATCGCATATTATCATTCATAAAGAGCGCACTCTCACAAATCATGTTGAAATGTGCGAAATTTGATATTGCAATAAGATGGTCAACCTTATCGCATTGTGTTAGAACACTTAAGAAAGGTCTGAAATCTTACGAACAACGTGATGTTGGAAAATGCGATAAAAGCCCAGACCCGATGGAGGCCAATATCATAAAATGGTGATTAAGTCCTCCGCATGATGAAAAGCACTTTATAAGGTAAATAGATTTAAATAACAAAGAACACACCACTTATCCCGAATCTCGCATCATGTAGGAACCTAAGGAACTTTGAGAAGGCACACAATCAAACATGTGATAATGCGATTTGCGATATTGCATCACAATCAAAAAATCCCCATTCTCGCAACTTAAGTCCACCACCTTAAAAGCCATCCTTCCCATTTTGTGATGTGATACATTAATGAGCAATAAAGGTAGCAATAAGGGACCATTAGTGGCTATTTAATATACGTTAATGGCATTTATGTTAAAAAGCGGTTTGACGTGATACAATATCTTTTCATCTGCGTTTGATTAAAACTCCTTTCTTGTCACCTTTTCAAGTTATCTGTATTATTCATTCCTTATCATTCTCACTTATGTTTATCTGATAACTTCTGCTTTGCACCGTTTCAGGAAAAATCCACAAGGAGCATTGTTGGAAACAATGGGAAAGAAGGGAAAGGTAGCTGTGTCCGAGAAATCATAAATGATTCCTCTTTTCTCCGATACTACGTGTAGTAGAGACGAAAGAACTACGACCTAGGAGGCCATGTACAACTTGTTAGAAGAGGAGAGCCCAAGGCCACTGGAAACAAAGGCCACGACATATTCCCAAGAGTCATTTGATGCCTCCTATTTCGAGACGACATGCTCTTTCCTGCCCCGCATAGCTGCACGACCAAAGATAATCCCATATATTGACATGGTCAAATGGGTAATCAACAAGGTAGACATTGCAAACTGAACATTCAGGAATCATAGGCAAGAGGTCATGGGGTCTTTTTCAGCAGACAACCTACGACTCATGTACTAGTTACCAAAGTTGTAGAAGCTCTACAACAAACAATTCCTTGAGCAATTTTCCAAGGAAAATGAAGACCCAACAGACATCACACAAGCCTGGATAGCAAACAAAGGCAAGATCAAACGAGACAAAATGGGTATGTACTCTACAACATCCATTTCTCCCCCTCCTAGTTTTTCAGCAACAATGCTATTTAGATTGTTCGGTAAACTCGATAGCACTAAGTTCTCCCCGGAATGGCTCCCATTGATAGATGCAACAGTGAATGCAAAAATAATGAACTAGGCTCAAATTTTGTCAGACAATTTGTCTAAGGCTATTATAGAATATAGAAGGAAGAGAAATTCTTCTCTAAGAGTGTTTCCCCCCTCTTTCATGAGTGCTCTTATAATGGATGCAATTTGTTTTAATTCTAAAGTTCCCAATATGGGATGGAAGTGGATTATACAGGACCCTCTTCCCATCCATATGTACCATAATATTTTATGGGAATCTCAATTTCACCCCAATTTTTATTAAATATGTTAAGGAGTTATGCTACCCATCCATAAAGAAGTGTACAATAGAACCACCCCTAGGTTTTCTAAAGAGCTCGAGAAACCTTTACCTACATCAGAGTATTCAAGAGCATCACTTCACCGCATGTTCTCCCATATTACATCCTGGATAAATTAATGTCCAGAGAAATAGCCTACCAAACAACAACGAAAGGTGGATTAAGCAGAGAACTGAAAGAGAAAAAGAAGGCCATTTGGCCTACATTCCCATTACAATGTGGTGCATTTGCATTACATGATTTTGGACATGCATGCAAAGAAGTAGAGATTATTAAATCTCTAAAATTAGCTACACTTTTGGGAAGGCAGTATGACCCAAAAAACACTATTAAGAATTTTACTACTATGGTAAAAGTAAATCCGTTCACCCATGAAGGGGACGCCTTTGATGACCTCTTCCTACAGGAAGAAACATATTCACAACTGTTTCATTTGGCATCAGAACATTTGACCCCAGATGATCTTAGGGCTTTCCATGTATATAGGGAAAAAAGATTATTGAAGGTCCCATTGGACGGATTGCAGATATAATCAATAAGGGAGCCAACTCCTAGTGTAAGCTTGTAGGATAGCTCCAGTGAAAACTTTGAATAAGATACCCAAGAGAGATCTATGCATGATTTGGAGCACTCAGAGTAGTAGTCTCAAAATGGAGGAGGAAACACAAATAAAGAGTTCGAAAAGGACACAGCTGGAACTACAGAAGAGATGACTGAGCAACCTCAGCAAAAAAAAAACATAAATTGTCTCTTCTTCAACTCAGTCAGGTAAAAGCTCAATTATTGACTTGGAACAGGAATGGGAACAATTCAAGAAAAATCTCAACACATATTCAAACCCTGATCAAACATCTGAGATACATACTCCTAAGCAAACTCAACATAAGTCAAATATGGAAACGATAGAGGAAGGAGTTAAGGCATTTAGAACACTGAAATTATTCCTCTCACTCCTACTTCAGGAATTGTTTTGAGAGTTGACGAAATACCTCCACTAGATGTATTTTATAGCCCTACACATAAAGCTATAGTCAAGAGACAAATAAAGAAAAGAAAGTTGGACGCTCTAACTGTTACAACTTCCAAAAATGAACCAATGGACATCGTTTAGAAGGACCCACCCATGGACCCATCTCAAAATCTCAAAAAATTGTCGCAATACGTAGGGGCCTATGCCACAACAACTATTGACAAAGTGACAGAGGTCCAAATGCTGCTTAAAGAAAAAGAAAAAAGAATTCTGCTGTTAGAACAACAATTAGCTCAGGAAAAATCCAATCAACAAGCATAATTACAAGTAGCCCGGCTCCAACACGAATTTGAATAGATGAGAATACAACATCAGGCCAGCTTAGCAGAAAGAGATGCACGGATACAATCCATGACATTTAAGTACAAGGATAATCCGCAAATTGATGAGTTCATAAAGGAAGCACTCAGTCTTAATTCCCAACTCATGCAGCAGAAGGAAGTACTTTGCCAGAAGATCTCGTAGATAAGTCCTTACTACGAAACTAGTGACAAGCTAACAAACCAAGTCATTGACATGAGACTTGAGTATGATGAAATTCATAAAAGGATTTCCGACTTTATCACATGGCAAGAATCAGAGGACGGGAGAAAGGATGATTTGCTGAAGCTGGAGGAATCTCATAAAGACATCATTTTCATAGATTGGGATTCTTGGCTGAAGCAAGCGGAAAGGGCAACAACGATAGCAATGACAACAACAAACAACATAATTGAAGCCATCAATGAAAATATTCATGGCGCAAATGTGGTTAAGGAATTTAGACCAAGATTTCTTCTAAATGTCAAATAGTTAGAACAACAGTGGAGACAGGCAACACAGGAAAAGGAGGAGGAAGTCGAACAGCTCAACACACTGAATTGGGAAGCATAATGGCAGTTTTTAGTGAAACCATATAGTCAATGGATGAATTTGAGGTGCTTAAAAACCTCAACACAAAAGATGGTGCCAACACTAATAGATGCTATATTTGCGAGGCAGTTAGAATCTGCGATCGACTAACCGACCTAGCTCAAGTCAATGACTGATATTTGCGATCTTAGAGATCAAGTACAAAGGAGTTAGTCATTTAATTTATTTTTCTTTTAGTTTTATTTTTGCATATTCTGAGGAAGTTCGTTTAAACCTCCTCAACTATTTTTTTTAATGATCTATTTTAGGACCTATAGTTTAGTATTTAAACCCCTCTCATGCATTTAGAGAGGGGTCCATAAATTTTATCAGAAACATTCTTCAAAACATTGCACTTTTGTACTTTTGAGGAGGTTCTGATGGAATGAATGGAACACGATCTATTCTCTTTCAAATATCTAGCATGCTCTACTGAAATGAACTTTTGTACTCTTAAAATGTGTTGGATTGATTGAGATTTGGTTAATATTGCTGAAGCACATGAGCAGGACTCATCATATATGGTACTTTTATCTTATATCTTGTTTTATTTATGTATCAAGCAATACTTCTTGTTTAAATTATTTTATGTGTGAAATTTAGAATTATAGTTTAGCATTATTGCATTTTTGTATGATGATAGCTTTGAATCTATTTTGAATACATGAACAATTTTGTATGCGATATATCTTTCATAATCGTTTTGTCTAACTATTTATCCAAAATGATTACTGTTAAACGATTTCACTTCTTATTGCAGTTGAATGATCTTTATTATCAATTGCTGTAGGACATCATTGTAGATCACATATTGTATTTAATTCTCAGGTATATTATAGCTAAATAGTGTTAAATTAGGATATATGCATGTGTTTATTAGTTAGATTAGATTACACTTCGTTTAGTCATTTTCGCGTTACATCATATATCATCCCATCAACACTATCAAAATATTTTATGGGAAACTGGTCTCATTATCCCCAGTCAGAGCCACTACACCAAACAGAAAAGGAGCTGCTAACCAAGGTTCGAACTGGGTGGTTTCCCCCCATGTTGTCGCAACGATTTTCGAGGCTTCAACATTTTGGCGCTAGAAGGAGGGCCTGACTATGTATGGCAAGTAAATTCAAATCAATAGGCCATTCTAAGAGTAAAACCCCCTCACCATCTCCTCCAACTTCTTGATCCCATTTTAAACCTCCAAATCCTAAGTGAGAAGTTGTAAAGAAACCCTTAGAATCCACTAATGTGATCTCAAAAAAGTCTAATCACTCTTCTTCTATAGAAACCTCTGAAGTCGAGTCTTTTATCCATAAGCTGCAGGGGATTTCAATATCTCATGAAGAATCTAAGTTATCCCAAGCTATTTTTTCTTCTCGGTTTCCCTCCTCTAATAGGTTAACTAGATCACAGAGCGAAAAATTTGGGAGCCCCCCGTTTGAATTCTCTCTAACAAATCGAAAGAGAGCTAAGAAGACACAATATGAATCCCATAGTGAGGTTCTTTCATCATCACCTCAAACACCCTCATTCATTCCATCCACTTCATCACAAAATCAACCATCCACCTTACAACTTCAAGTCATGGTTTACACAGGTACTGGAGCACAAGCCTCCTTTACCCAATCACCTTCAACTACCAAAACATATTCTTCTACATAGATACCTACGATGTCTCAAAGACCATGGACAAATCTAGGAGTTGTTCGGATGGCGGGACCCTTACATATATTGCCCACCCATCCAGAAAAGTGGTTACCAAAGTTCAACCCTGATGATGGCCTACCATCTGAAGAACATATAAACAATTTTATGTTGTCCATAAATCTCAAAGATGTAGTAGAAGAAGATTATGTTGTAAGATTATTCCTGTATACCTTACAAGGATCAATAGGATCATGGTATTTTTCATTACCATCCCATTCCATTAATAGTTGGGATGCTTTTCAAGAGCAATTCTTAACTAAGTTTGGAGATGACCGATCAACATCTACTCTTATCAATGATCTCTCCAACTTGAAAGCTGAACCAAGAGAACCCATTAAGGACTTCAATTCACGTTTTAATAAATTATTAAATAAATCCCAACGGTATCCAAGCCCAGTAATGAAGTCCAAAATGAATGGTACATTTCTGCTCTTCCCTCAAATACAACTACTTTTGTCAATAGAGTTGCCAAACCAACTTTGGCAGAAAACATGAAAGAAGTCATAGCTGTAGAAAAACATATTTTAGCCTTAGATAAGAAGAATACATTAGAAGAACGAAAATCCAAGAAAGTAACTTTTAGGGACAAATCCAAGAAAAAACAGCCTAAAGATCCTTTTGATCTTGAAGGTCTACAAAAGGTCCTTAAGACCATGTCCAATGAAATGGTTGATATCAAGAAATAGGTAGTAGAGACTTCATCAAGGAAACCTTTCAGACCATATAAAAGAAACTCTACCTTTGATCCTAAGCCTCCAAGTACCATATCAAACTTGGAATCAGATGCAAAGGAAGAAGAAATCTCAACAGCTGAAGAACAAACAGATGATGAAGTAGTTGAGTTACAAGGAATGTTGGATTTTATTCTCCCTAATGAAGAAGTACAAGAAGCATTACCTGTCGCAACTAAGAGTAGAAGCCCTGTTGATTTGCCACAAACAAATCCAAAGCAGAAGGCATCAACCTCGGCTCCCAAAGACAAAGTAATAGGTAAGAAATATTCATACAAATCCACTCAAATCACTCCTCCTCAAACAAATTCTTCACCTTTAGCTAAAACCCTGTTATTCTCTCATGAAATGGAATACAACATCATCGAAGATATGAAAAAGAGTAGGGAATATCACATTCCATGAGCTTAACAAGTTAAAACATCAATAGAAGCTATTGTTGAAAGATCTAAAAGTAGTCCCTACTTCTCCTCTTCCCGCCACTATAATCTCGCAAGATGCTCAAGAAATGGGAAGGCCTCCTACTACCTCATTAGACAAAATCGGTCCTACTGATATTTCTCTAATATAAGGAAGATACAAATCCCATACTCCTCCATTTCTTTTGACTTTTGAAGTTTTCAACAAAAACCTACACAATTGTTTAGTTGATTATGGAGCTTCATCCAAGATTCTACTAAGAAAAGTTTGTGCGAAATTAAATGTGGAGCCCCAAAAATTTGCTGTTCGCATTGTGCAGTTAGACCGATCTTAAGTCGAAGTTATAGGAGAACTCAATCAAGTTACTATTAGACTATCATCAAACCCGAAAGTGTGTCAAGCAATTGACATCCTTGTGGCTGATATTCCCGAATTCTATCGCCTAATCCTTAGTAGAGACCGGTTAGAAAAGCTTCATGGCTATTTCGCAACCGATTGGTCCCACATGTCGATTCCCTATAATGGTAAACCAAATCAAATAAGGGTTATCTGAGAGAAACATCAAAATTATATCATCACAGAATTAGAAGGGGAAAACGAACCAGTCGCATACAACAACAATATCATTGGAAATTAGCAGGATGCATATTAGTTAGCCCAAAAGGGGAAAAAACTATGTTAGCATGCAAGATTGAATTCGAATGCACAAACAACACGTTAAATATGAAGCATTGGTTCAAGGGCTGCATAAAGCCATCGACCTTGGTATCAAACATCTTCAAGTATTTGGAGATTCAGAAATTGTGATAAAAAAATTAAGAAATACTATACACTATTTGTCTCGACATTTTTTGAAACATTATCAATCATTAGTCTAGGACCTCACTTGTCATTTTAAAACATTTAATATTTCCCCTATCCTAAGAATCCAAAATGCAAGTGCCGATCTTTTGGCTAATGTTTCATCCAAGCTCATTCCACTAGGAGATTATAGCCCCGATCTCTTTTCTATTGAATTAATTTCTAGGCCTTCTATTCGTAACAATATCACCAATTGGTGAGTCTTAAACAATGATCCAGATATCATA
Organism: Pinus taeda; assembly: GCA_000404065.3. Taxonomy (NCBI): domain Eukaryota; kingdom Viridiplantae; phylum Streptophyta; class Pinopsida; order Pinales; family Pinaceae; genus Pinus; species Pinus taeda. The sequence continues at coordinate 6,023 of APFE031410528.1, read as the reverse complement.
AGTTTTCTAACATCTAAAGACTCTTATGATGACCAAATAATAGATGAAGATCAACATGAAAACCAACTTAAGAAAGAAACAACTGTGAATTCCATACCTAAGTCTGTGGTTAAGCTGGAAGACTTATATGATCTTAAGGACAGATTGAAAAGGCCCACTAACTCAAAACTTCAAAGTTCAACTTTGAGGTTTGAACTAGTTAATCTTGGATCTGACCTTAAGCCCTAGAATATCAATCTAGGACTTGGTTTTACACCAGATGAAAAAAAACCTTCATTCATTTGTTGAAGAAATACAAGAACATCTTTGCTTGGAACTATGAATACCTTAAGACATATGACACTTCGATCATTCAACATATCATTCCCATGATATCTGATGAAAAACCCGTGCAGTAAAAGATGAGAAATATTCACCCGAATTTAGAAAATTAGATCAAATCTGAATTGAATAAGCTTCTTAAAGCCAAAATAATCTTTCTTGTCAGACATTCAAGGTGGGTTTCCAACCTTGTCCCAGTTAGAAAAAAGAATGGTGATATTCGAATATTTATAGACTTCCGCAATCTCAACAAATCTTGTCAGAAGGACGACTTCCCATTACCCCCTATGGAACAGATATTGCAATCAGTTGCGAGCTCAGAACTTATGTCTTTTCTGGATGGATTTTCAGGTTATAATCAGATTCTAGCACATCTAGATGATTGACTAAAAAGTACATTTCGAACCAAATGGGGCACCTATGCCTATCAAAAGATGCCATTTGGATTAATCAATGTTGGTGCCACATTTCAGATAGACATGGACATAGCTTTCAAAGGTTTTGTGAATAAATCAGTGGTAATCTATTTAAATGATATAACTGTGTACTAAAAAAGGCGCAACAATCATTTAAAGGATATAGGATTTAAAACAAATCTTTGAGCGTTGTCAGAGGTATGGAATTTCTCTTAATCCCAAAAAATATTTCGTTGCTTTAAATGAAGGAAAGTTCCTTGGATTTATTGTATCCAAAGGAGGAATTCACATTGATCTTGATAGGATAAGAGAAATTTATGAAATCCCTTTACCTCATAACAAGAAATCCATGCAATCTTTCCTAGGTCAGATAAATTTTGTCGAAAGATTTGTCCCTGACTTTTCGCGAATTGTTTTACCTCTCCAATCTATGATTAAGAAAAATGATATTTTTAAATGGGGACATATTGAGCATGAAGCCTTTGATCTGATTAAACGAGAAATCATAAATCCTCCCTCATTAGCTACCCCAAATTTTTCTAATCATTTCATTTTATATACCTTTGCTTCCGAGAAATCATATGCAACCATATTAACATAGGTCAATGATGACAAAACCGAAGCGCCAATTTCTTTCTTTAGCGCCAATTTACAGGGGGCTGAATTAAATTACTCAGATGTTGAAAAGCAAGCTTTTGCTATTTTCAAATTAATAAAACATTTCAGATCCTTTATCCTCAAAACTCACACCAAGGTAGTAGTCCCATTCTCAGCAGTGAGAAATTTATTAATACAAAGAGATGTAGGTGAGAAAAGGGCAAATTGGGTAACATCATTGCAAGAATATGACATTGAGATCAGACCAGCCAAAATTGTAAAAGGTCAAGGTTTTTGCAGAATGTTAGTAGTAGCATCCAACTTACCAGCACTATAATATTCAGGTGATGATATACAAGTATATAATGTAAGCCTCAATGATACTGAATCCAAATATGCTGATATCATTTTTATTTTGAAAAATGGATATGCCCCTACGCAACTAAGTTACAAAAGAAAAATGGCTTTGAGATTAAAAGCTAGACAATATCAAATCATCAATAATGTGTTGTTTAGATTAAATTATGATTATGTTTTGCTTAAATGTCTTGAAAAATCTGAGGCAAAAAAGGTTTTACAGGAACTCCATGATGGACCAGATGGTGGACATTTTAGAGGGGACACAACCGCACATAAAATCTTGCATGTTGGCTATTATTGGCCAACCTTATTCAAAGATGCACATGAATATGTAAGGAAATGTAAAATTTGTCAAATAGCTTCTGGAAGACAAAGGAAACCCGCATTACCATTGCAGCCGGTCAACATTGAACAACCATTTGAACAATGGGGATTGGACATAATAGGTGAGATCGTTCCTCACTCCTCAAAGCAACATAAATATATCCTTACAGCCATTGGTTACTTCACAAAATGGGTGGAAGCAGTTCCACTTAAGGTAGCCAATTCTGATAACATCATTGAATTCATTGACCAATTTATTATTACTAGATTTGGTCTACCATATTCCCTCATGTTTAACAATGCGTCTTATTTTACAGGCAATACTATGACATAATTTTCTCTTAAAAGAGGTTTTGAACTTAAATACTATGTTAATTATTATCCTCAGGGAAATGGCTTGGCCAAATCTACAAACAAAAATCTCATAAGAATAATCAAACGAACCGTTGGTTAAAGTCAGAAAAACTGGCACAAATATTTAACATTTGCTCAATGGGTAGATTGAAGAACTTAGAAGGCCTCAATAGGCACTTCTCCTTTTAATTTGGTCTATGGGAAATAAGCTATCCTCCCTACAAATGTAGCTATTCCCTCTCTAGCCCTAGTTCAATTTATTGAAGAAACCCCTTCCTCTTCTATGAAATTAAGACAATTGCAAATCCTCAAACTTGAAGGAGAAAGGGAAAAGGCCAAAATCACACATGCACATCATCAACAGTTGGTAAAATATTCATTTGATGCGAATTCTATAAGTTCAAAATCCTTTCAGCTCGGAGATCTTGTATTGGAATGGGATAAAGCACACGAGGAGAAAGGTAAGCATACCAAATTCCAAAGAATGTGGCTTGGCCCGTTTCAGATTGTGGAACAACTAGGCCCATCAACCTTTTTATTGCAATATTTATTAGGTAAGAGAGATTCTCTGCCTATTAATGGGCAAATTCTAAAAAATACTTTTCATAGAAGGTAATCTATTCTATTCCTTTTATACTATTGCTTTTATTTTTTTTAGGAAAATAAAAATTGAGTAGCATTTACCTTTGGCCTTTACAATAATAATCTCTTTTATATTTTGACTTTTCGCTTGTATAAGTAGAGATTGTTGAGAAGATGATTTTTACATTTGAAACATAAGCTAAGTCCTATTACTCTGAAATTGCTTGTCCTCTACTAAAATTACTTATCCTTTGATAAACCTCAACTTTATAAATAAACCTTTGTTCAACCATCAGTTAAGAAAAGTATTTATAACAAAGCAAAGACTCTCCGAAAAGAAGCATCTTTAACTCTATAATTGTCATCCATAAACTTTTAAGGAGTCAATGATTCTCCCCATCTAGTAAGCTTTCACTTTTTAGGGTGTAATTATAAAATATGCTTAAAACTTAAAGGATAAGAGGTCTCATCAAGAGCCGACTTACCATGATCATAGGGAAGTAACAAGCTGACATTACCAATATTGCATATCAAAACAGGGTAATGGCTTGAGATTATGTTAATCAAAAGAAAGGAGTCTCATCACGAGCGAACTTGTTTAGTTAAAAGTTACAACAAGTGAATGGCATTGTCAATTTTGGCCACCAAACCAAAACAATGACCTTTAAGAAGAAAATGAAAATTTTAAGAAAAAGGAATTGTTTAGAAAAGAATGAGAAAGAAAGTAAGTATATGAATCTGAATTTATATTTAAAAATTGCACTCTTATCTAGATGGGACACCGAACCATTGCTGGCTAAAAGTTAACCCTGTCGAGGCTATGGACGCCTGCTAACAACAGAGGCTCTACCTATGACAACTGAGTACATCTAAAAGCTAATTTGCGAAAAGCCCCCTGTTTTTATCTTTAAAACCAAAATGCCTGATGTAGACAAAGCAATTTTCATAATGAAGAGGATAATCAAATGGATGATAATGAGATAGATTTTGTTTTTATTATTCAGAGAAATGTTACTTATCTTATATTTCATGTATTTTTATTTTCTAAACTATCTTTATTTTGGAAGTTTTTAGAAATTTCAAAAAACTGTAAGAGATAACTGGTTCTTCTAGCAAATCACCAATTGTTGTGCTATTCAACAACCCCCCCATTTATTGATATAATAGCCAATATTCTATTAATAAATGGGGACACTTGATAAAATCCTTCAAAAAGAAATTTAGCACTTAGACACTTTCTTTTAATCTTTTTAGGAATAAAGTAAGCTATCAAGTCAAAACCCTTTGAAAGCTAGCAATTCTCGCCTTTTCACATACCACTATACCAAGTGTGTCAAAAGCCTTATTAACAAGCAAAACTCGTGAAAAGAGATCAAAAGGATCACCGCGCTTAACTTAGATATCATTAGGCTTTTCATTTAAAACTAAGACCTAAGGCATTTCCTATTAAATAAAGCCCATATCGCATATCGTCATTGACAAAGGGTGCACTCTCACAAATCATGTTGAAACATGCGAAATGTGATATTGCGATAAGACGGTCAACCTTATCGCATTGCGTCGGAACATTGAATAAAGGTCTGAAATCTTACAAACTGTGCGATGTTGCAAAATGCGATAAAAGCCCGCACCTGATAGAGGCCAATATCATAAAATGGTGATTAAGTCCGTCGCGTGATGAAAAGTGCTTTATAAGGTAAATAGCTTTAAATAACAAAGAACACACCGCTTATCCCACATCTTGCATCCCACAGGAACCTAAGGAAATTTGAGAAGGCACATAATCAAACATGTGAAAATGTGATTTGCGATATTGCCTCGCAATCGCAAAATCGACATTCTCGCAACTTAAGTTTGCCACCTTAAAATCCATCCTTCCCGTTTTGTGATGCGATACATAAATGAGCAATAAAGGCAGCAATAAGGGACCATTAGTGGCTATTTAATATAGGTTAATGGCACTTATGTTAAAAAGTGGCTCGACATGATACGATATCTTTTCATCTGCGTTTGATTAAAATTCCTTTCTTGTCACCTTTTCAAGTTATCTGTATCATTCATTCATTTTCATTCTCACTTTTGCTTATCCGATAACTTCTGCTTTGCCTCGTTTTAGGAAAAATCCACAGGGAGCATTGTTGGAAAGAAAAGGAAAGAAGGGAAAAGGTAGCTGCATCCGATAAATTAGAAATGATTCCTCTTTTCTCTGATACTAGGACCTGGGAGGCCATGTACAACTTGTTAGAAGAGGAGAACCCAAGGTCACTAGAAACAAAGGCCACGACAGATTCCCAGGAGTCATTTGATGCCTCCTATTTCAAGACGACATGCTCTTTCCTGCACCGCATAGCTGCAAGACCAAAGATAATCCCATATATTGACATGGTCAAATGGGTAATCGGCGAGGTAGACATTGTTAGCGCTTGGAATTCACCTAGGCTGAGATAGACAAACTCTCAAGGCTACATCAAACCATTTCACCTCGTAGCTAGCCCTACGAGGTATGAGAAGGCTCTCTCGGGTCAGATTCGGTAGATATTTCAATATAATAAGCTGACCAATTAGGATCAAAGATATTAGGCTAGTAAATTGATAAGGGGGGTTGATTTAAAGATTTTAGGGTTTTTGGTGGCAATTGGAGGGAGTGCAATTCAGGGTGTGGGGATTGAGCACAATTTTTTTGCAGGGGGATCTTTGGGGCAAGGTAGGACTGAGCGCTGATGCCTTAATCTGAAATGGATGATAAGGGATGATAGAGAAGGAGCTAAAGAGGGCAAACAACCATTTTAATCCTCTCTAGACAGTAGAAAACATAAATTTTGAACAAACTAAAAAGCTGAGCATGTCAAAGCATGAATTCAAACTTTACCACTTCATCTGTCCAAATAGAAGCAAAAGAGAGATGTGGAATACATAAACAGACTTACAAGCACATGTAGAGAACACACCATCAACACAACAATCCACAAGAATCCACAATGATGTCTGCAAAACCCTGGCCTTCCTTTTCTTTAAATTGCAGAGATAGATGTACAATATACAATAAAGCTTTCTCCCACAAAAGTCCAA
>APFE031410522.1:107420-122940 GCA_000404065.3 Pinus taeda | reverse complement strand
AATAATTAGTGAATTAATTAATAACTAATTCACACCACTCAACATTAGTCTATTTTCTAGTTAGACTAACTACAACTAGTTCAACTAAGTCAAACTGAACACAACTCCATCAACTCCTGATCCAATTCCACAAAACTCAATCACTGAAGTCCTAACTGAAGTCCTCCATGCAATAGCTCAAGTTAACCCATAAGAAAAGCGTATTTCCTTCTGGCAGTTGCATGTGCCACATCTGTAGCTCGAACTGAAGTTCTCCAAGAGAATAAGATAATGTTTATAGTCCAAATATTATTAAGATCTAATAATATTTGATGGTTCTATTTTTAGCCTAGCAGTCTAAAAATAGACTCCGCCCATATGTCTAAAAATAGAGGTCCATCTATTTTTGACAACTTGACCAATCATCCACAAATAGCATCCTGCAACTCATAGACCATGATCCATATGTCTAAAAGTAGACATAGTCTAAAAATAGACTTGCGTCGAAAATAGCCTACGGGCCCACTTAGTGAAGTCGACTTCTTTCCACTAAGCTCCATCATCTTGTTGCATTCTCAAAACTCCCTCTCAACAAGATATGGATTATCAGCAACCCTTATCCTGTCTTGGCGGTACTCGAATTTGCTCCTGGTGAGCACCTTCGTCAAGATATCAGCATCCTGATCCTCCGTGGGAATATATGAAAGTAACATGATTCTCCGCTGCACACAATCTCTGATATGATGGTACATGATGTTGATGTGTTTGGATCTATCATGAAATACAGGATTATCCGAGAGTTTAATGCAACTCTGGTTATCACAATAAATCACAGTAGGATCCAAATGAGACCCGAACAACCCGACCAGGATCTTCCTCATCCATATAGCCTCGCATGCAGCCAAACTTGCTGGAATATACTCGGCCTCTGCGGAACTGAGTGCCACGGATCTCTGCTTCCTGTTGTACCAAGAAACTGCTGTCGATCTAATTGTTAGTGTCAGTCTTTGCAACCTTCCTCCAGTGATCAAACAGGTTCTTACAAAGTGATTTTAAGGTATTAAGGTCAAATTTTGTCATTTCAGTGAGTCTTCAAGCAAAATTTGGTCACTAGGCATTAGGTCTAGGGTTTGCTTGTACTCCTTCCAAAGTTGTCCAAATGTCATTCCATGTCTCCATTCAGTTGAGTGTACCATCATTCATAGGGTTCTCATTATCATGTCAAGTTCCACTGGGTCATTTTACACCTTGTTCATGCTTCAATTGCGCCTAGGTAAGGTCATTTCCCTCTCCTAGGGTTTTGAAGGCAATTTCTCTTAGACGGTCAAATCATCAGCAAAACTTGTATCCTGATGTTCATACATCTTCCCCTATCCATAATGTACCTTATTAAACACTTCCCATCGCTAAAATCCCCCAAATTCCTCATTTTCGCACAAACCCTAGTTTCTTGCTACAACTTGGCAATTTTCTGGGCTAGGCCTGTGTTTTGCCTGTTTGGACCCCTTCCCCTCACTCAATTTCTAAGATTCCACTTTTCCCTACTTTCTAACATCCCTCCACACTTCAAGTTTTCTCAAGAATTTATAAGCCCCCTATCCCCTTCATTTCGCTTCATTTCGGCAAATCCCTTGTCCCACACATCGAGATATGTTTCACTCAAATGATGTTTTTGAGAAATAACAGATGAATTTGGAAAAACAGAGAGAGGTGTTTTTCCAAAACAGACCAAGGAAGAAAAACCTCCTTCACTTTTTACACAGGTGTCATGGTTTTAGAGAAATGTCAAAAATAAAATCGCCTCGAAAGAATTGATGCACCTCTGAAGTGACCTTGGGAAAATAAAGTTTTCTCCTAGCTTGGTTGGTCAAATGACTTGCTTGATGAGTCAAATGATAACTAGACACAAATTCTTTCCAATGATCTATCATGAGATCAATTTGGAGTTGAGGAAGGCATTCAAAAGTTGACTGTAACAGTCCCCTTCATTTCGCTTCATTTCGGCAAATCCCTTGTCCCACACATCGAGATATGTTTCACTCAAATGATGTTTTTGAGAAATAACAGATGAATTTGGAAAAACAGAGAGAGGTGTTTTTCCAAAACAGACCAAGGAAGAAAAACCTCCTTCACTTTTTACACAGATGTCATGGTTTTAGAGAAATGTCAAAAATAAAATCGCCTCGAAAGAATTGATGCACCTCTGAAGTGACCTTGGGAAAATAAAGTTTTCTCCTAGCTTGGTTGGTCAAATGAGTTGCTTGATGAGTCAAATGATAACTAGACACAAATTCTTTCCAATGATCTATCATGAGATCAATTTGGAGTTGAGGAAGGCATTCAAAAGTTGACTGTAACAGCACTCTGCCTTTAGGCAGCCTCATTTGGCACATCTTGACCAGTCTTGGGAGATTTGATTTTTGATAGGGAAAATTAACTCCAAATTAAAAATTCTAGTTGGGTTGGAAATTAGACTAAAATACCTTTCCAACAAGCTATCCTGCACCCAATTTGGACACCGGGAAGGTCTCCAAAAGTCACCTGGAAAAATGTACGACACATAGAGAGAGCACGACACACTAGGAGAAAATTTCCAGTGTAAATTTACACTGGCGCAGCGCACATGGGAGGCGCGGCGCACACGGCTAAAAGGCCTGAAATTCATTGAAATTTATCCAAATTTCTAATTCTTTGCCTAGATTTTCTAGGTAGGCTTGCTATCTTTCCATTGCATCAAATTTTATGGTAAAAGACGGTGGTTAATGGGTGATAGTGGTTGCAATAAAAATTTTCAAAACCTACTTCTAAAGGATCCTCAAGCCAATTGCAGCCAGGTTTACAATTCACTGTTTTTGCCACCAAGATTTTGTCTCCCTCCCATTGTTCCCTTATTTTCACTAATCCCTAAATCCCTATCACCTAAATTCATTACCCCTTTCCCCTACATACTCTATCCTAAATCCTCCAACCCCACACAACAAAACCTATCAACAAATCCCGAACCCTAAACACTATTCCCATGCATCAAAACCTCAAACCCTATCCCATATTTCCCTATTTAATTTCTCCCAATTATTCCCATTCCTCAATATTGTTTCCCCTTCCTAAAAATCCCTAACAGTCCTTGTTGCATTTGTTTCTTTCCCTTGGTGGCAGAATTTGAATACATCATCCAAAAAAGCAGTGCAAGCACAGTTTATACACAACAGTCATTTTGTATTTGAGGTAGTTTGTCCACCAGAAGACATGACATCTGATCCATCATATGATCATGAAAAGGAGACACACAGAGATTCACCAACAAAGGTACATGCAACCAGGAGACCTCATAAAGATGGCAAAACATACGTGAAGACCAGCAGGCTGCCCAATGAAGCCTAAATGAGAGGACACCCATTCAATAGGAGATAGAGGCTGATCGAATGATTTGGTTCAAGAGGATCAAAATTCACTTAGAGAAGTTTTTGGCGAAAGCGACTAGGACAAATCATTATTGAGGTATATGGTTTATCATTACAGGGCATGCAATATGAGTTCCAAGGCCCGAATCAGAAGCTTGAAGGCCAAATTGAGCAGAGCAACAAAAGAGGCAAAAGAGCAAGATCGGCTTCGAATCTTGGCTGAAGATTATGTGGCCCAGCATAGTGCCTCTTAGAGAATCTCCAACCCAAATTTTAAGAAATTTGGGACAATTTTGGTCACATGGGAATTTTTTGGCATAAACATAGGTTTTTTCTTTATACGCGCCACGCCACCAGAGCGACACATAGGATTGGGAGCTCCAAATGAGAAATGGTTTGCATTTTTGGATTCAGCATGCAAATTCACGACTACTGGAACTCGAGCAAGAAATTTGGGCATGATTTGAGTCTCCACGAGGTCAAAAGCACCCAAAAAATGGCCTCACTGCCCCTATTTTGAGACACAGGAAGCAATTTTGGGAGAATGAAGATTTGGAGGGGCAAATGAGCTCCAAATTCAAAATTTTCACTTGGGTTAGAAAGTAGATAGGACAGTATTTCCAACAAGCACACCTAGGCACATTTTGGACTCCTACAAGTGCCTCAAAACTGGCCTCAAAGTGTCACGACGCATACAGAAAAGGGCGCGGCGCATATAGGAAAAAAGGCCCAAAATACCTTTGTTTCGTGAAATTTCGCTCCGCGACTTTTCATATGTGAACCCTCTCATCTACACTTAATTTTTTGACACCATAGGTGGCTATTAAATCACTTTCACTCCAGATGGGCATTTATCCAAGTGGCAAAGGAAGGCAAAGGGTCACCCCAGCCATTTGTCATGTTTGTGGCACTGCACCTGTAGTTGATGTTTGGCTCTCCACCTTCATTTTGTAATGATTCGAGTAACTCCCCAACCCTTGGGCATTCTATTTCTTCATGGCACATTCTATATATTATATGCAAACTATTTGCAAAGGGTGGGTTGGCTTGTAACTTCTGGGAGATAGTGGGAAAGAAACTTTGTTTCTTCATTGTATATTTTTACAGAGGATTAATGAAAGGTAGTGGCTCTGTTTCATGAGATTCATGTGGTTGTGAGTGTAGAAAATGTCTCTCTTATGTTTCATATGTATCTTGTTATGTTTCATAGTTCATTTCATATTCATTTCCAGTGAAATTTTCTAAGTTAGACAAGGTAGAATTCAATTTTATTGCTCTGCCTGTGGGAAAATTTCATGTTCAGTGTTCTTTCTTCTATTGAAAAGGATTCATGTGCGTATGCCCTTTTCACTCTCCTAAGAAATATCTCCATTTCGCGTTGTTTCAAACTAAATTGGTGGACTCTCCGCCTATCTTGCCTCACGAAGTAATCCGTGCCTTTGTATTAAATTCTCTGTTCATTGTTGTCCATTGGTCCCATACCATCCCAGAAACACAGTCATTCATAAAAATCACTTCTTGTATCCATATTCACTTACTAGCCTGATATCAATACTTCATTGTAAGTCATCTCAGACCATTTCATTCATCTATTCACTGAGCGTGACTCGGAGAGAGCCCTCTCCTGTTTTGGTAGGGCTAGCTACCATACTGAGCGTGGTTTGTGGTTACCCTGAATTTTGCCTTCCTTAAGCCTAAGGCGGATTTAGGTGCTAACATCGATACTGAAGATCCCTCCAGATGTGCTCTTTCTGTTCATTGGGCTCGTTGCCCAATCTACATCCGTGAAGCCACATAGCTTCACCTCATCCTCCTGTCTGTACCACAATCCATATTCCGATGTGCCTCTGAGACAACGCAATACATGCTTGCCCGCCTTCCAGAAGAGCTTGGTTGGCTTAACCATAGCTTGTGAAATTTGGTTAACAACATAGCATATATCGGGTCATGTATTGACCAGCTACATAAGCGACCCCACCAACTGTCGATAAACAATGGCATCCACTACCTCCGCTGAAGTAGCATCCTCCTCCCTCTAACCTCCAGGAAGAGGAGTATCAACAGGCTTGCAGCCATGCATGTTGAACTTCTCCAGTATCTCCCAAGCATACTTACCCTGAGAAACAAATATTCCATCACTGCGCTGCCAAATTTCCAATCCCAAGAAATAATGAAGGAGGCCCAAGTCCTTCATCTCAAACTCCCGAGCAAGATCCTCCTTGCATGAAAGTATCAACAGCTCATCTCCCATTAGAATCAAATCATCTACATATAGTACAATGATAAGCAACTAACCCTCCACCACAATCTGGTATAGGTTAGGATCCACCTCACTCTTGGAGAATGTAAGTCCGGTGAAATAGCTGTCTATCCGTGTGCACCAAGCACGAGGTGCTTGTTTCAAACCATACAGCGCTCTCTTGAGCCTGCACACATGTGACTCAATGCTGAAGATCTTGAAACCTTCAGGTTACTCTATGTACACTTCCTCCTCAATGACTCTGTTGAGGAACACAGTCTTCACATCCATCTGATGAATGTGCCACCCCATCTGCGCTGAGAGAGCAAGAATCGTCCATATGGAAGAATACCTTGCGACAGGTGCAAAGGTCTCCTCATAATCAATCCCCTCTATCTATGAGAAGCCTCGGGCAACAAATCTTGCCTTGTACTTCTCCACCCTCCCATCAACTGCCTGCTTCACTTTGTAGATCCATCTTGAACCCACCACTGATTTCCCTTCCGGCCTTGGGACAACCTCCCATGCACTGTTTCTGACAATCGAATCATACTCTTCCACCATGGCGTCTACCCATGCGAGTTCCTCCACAGCTTCCTCGAAAGAGGATGGCTCAGTCATGACACATTTTCTCACAAGAGCCATGTATCCAGTGTATCGATCAGGTGACTGTCTCTGCCTGTGCTCTGTTGTAGGTGGTCCTACAACCTTCTCTGCATCTCGAGCCAGTCGCTCAGCTTTTGTAGTGCGCTTTCACCCTCTGATGGTTGGTGCTACATGAGTGGTCTCTTCCACTCCATGAACTTCATCTTGTGGCTGATCCACCCCTAAAGCTCATCCTTAGGAACTAATAGCTCCTCATCTGCATGCAAGTGTGGCTCCCTCTCAAGCGAACACTTCATGGCTTTCTCCTTCTGAAATTTTATATCCCGTCGCACAACAGTCTTGCGACTGTCTGGAAAATACACACGATGGTTATGGGGCGTATTAGTGTACCCCACAAATATCCCAACCTCTGCGATCGGCTCCAACTTCTTCCTGGCATCCTTCGACACATGCATGTAAACAGGAGAACATAAAATTCTCAAATGGGAAATATCAGGCCTCTTACCAGGATAAGCCTCCTCGGGTGTACTCATGCCAAGTATCTTGTGAGGACAATGGTTCTGCACATATACTGCAGTATTGCATGCCTCCACCCACAAGTGAAGGGGTAGGCCCTGATCATGCAACATCGCCCGTGCAACAGCCATGATTGTTCTGTTCTTCCGCTCAGAAACCCCGTTCTTCTGTGGGTTATGGGGAGCTATGAGCTCTCTTCGAATCCCTTCTGCGCTGCAGAAATCCTTGAACTCGCCAGAGATGAAATCACCACCATTGTCGCTCCTAAGATCCTTCACCTTCTTCCCCGATTCCTTCTCGACCAGTGCTTTGAACTCATAGAACTTTGAGTATGTCTCGCTCTTCTTCTGCATGAATAAGATCCAGCACTTTCTAGAGATATCATCAACAAAGATCACATAGTACATGTGCTTTGCTATCGAAGCAACTGAGAAAGGTCCACACACGTCTATGTGAATTCTCTCAAGGATATTCGTGGCGCAACTATCCTTCTCATGAAAGGTGGCTTTCACAAACTTTCCCAAAATACACCCCTTGCACTGATCTGACTGCACAAGAGTGCCTTTAGGAAGCCCTGTAGAGATCTGCTGCAGTATCTTCAAGGCTCTATGGTGAAGGTGGCCCAATCTCCGGTGCCACAGCTCGCCATCATCCTGGCTCACCACTCCTTTTGCCTTGCATGCCATTATTGAGCTGCCATCTACATGCAACTGATAAAGGTTCTTGACTTGAACCCCTATCTTCTGGGTTTCTCCAGTTGTCTTACTGCGCAGGAAAGCCTTTCCCTCGCTGAAAAAAACATCATATCCCTTGTCTTCTAACATCGTCACAGAGATAAGATTCTTCTTCAATCCTGGAACATGCATCACTTCCTTCAATACAAAGGGTTTACCAGACTCCCTCTCAAAGGAAATGGTACTGATACCGATCGCACTGTATCTACCATCATCGCCCATCTCGATGTGCACTCCAAGATCTTTCTCGTCCAGATCAGGAAGAAAATCTCGATCTCCTGTCATGTGAAAAGACGCACCACTATCCAAGAACCATACTGATCCCATCACACTTGATACCAAGCATGCGATCAACAAAAAATATAGCTCAAACTGTGAGCCTAAGGCCTCTCTTGCTGCAGATCCAGTAGCTTGCTTATTTTTCTTCTTCTGCGAACAATTCGTGGCATAGTGTCCGTGCTAGTGGCAGTGAAAGCACTTCACCTTGGACATGTCCTGCTTCTTGCCTTTCGCACCAGAATGAGAAGCTTTCCTATTCTTCCCCTTCTTTGCTTTGGCAGCTAAAGCGCAATTTTCTTCATCAGATGCCTTTGATGAAGATCTGCCCCTGGTGTTCCGCCTGATCTCCTCTTGCACAAGATCTGACCAAAGTCTCTCCCATCCTAGCAACTTCTCCCGACCATTGACAGAGTCATGATAGGAATGCCAACTCTTCGAAAGACCAAGGAGAGCCAAGCTCACCAAGTCCCCATCATCGACAGTCACCCCCACACTTCCCAGCTCATCCCGACATTGGGTGAACTTCGTGAGATACTTGGGTATACTGTCGCCTTTCTCACACTTTATGTTTCTGTGTTTATCCTTGAGCGCCAACTTCCTCTAGTCACTCTTGCTTTGGAATAGATTTTTCAACGCTTTCCACATCAAGTATGGAGAAGCCTTTCCATGGAGACTGGACACAATGTGATCCCTCACGCCCTCCAACGGAATCCTTCGACACTTTGCTGTCTTCTTTTTCCAATCCGCGACTTGAGCAGCATCAGTAGGTTTTAGGACATCTGCATCTATGAACTCCTTCAACCCATTATCATCTAACACTGCCTCCATCCTGTCCTTCCATGCAATATAGTTCGAGCTGCCCTCAAGGGCATACTCCAATCGCAATCCGTTGAAAGACATTTGAACTTTGACACCAAGAAAACATCGCTGCAAATTCGAATTCCACCAGCACAAAACTCAACCACTTCTGATCTAAAATTCGTGAGAACAAAGTATTTCTTGTACAGAGATCGACTGTATGAGCATTCACCGGCTATCTCACCTTCCAAAAGAAGGATGAATCCAGAGGCTACCTGGCCCGATTACAGACTCTGCCTGAAGAAATAAAATGTAAACACTTTCTGAATAATATATTTGATGATCAACTTCGCTTTGATATCCTGTAGAAATCTCTTCTACAAATCAACCAGCTCTGATACCATGTAGAAAATTCATGAATAATATGACACTTATTCACAGAGATTATCCTGATTATACACTATTTGTGGAATCATGCATAATACATAACCTCCTCTATGTTGATCATCAATTTAGCAGTATTCAGAAACATACACATGTGCACATTGAAGCATCAATCACACATATCAACACAGAATGTACCCGTGGAAAGCATAAAGCTGAAAACCCCACAACTATCTGTATATTATATTGATTGAGATCATGTAACAGTAGACAATACAATACTATCTCCACCTATTACACACAATACAGCATAGATCTGAACCAATCACTGCCTCAAATCACCTCTGCTGCTTGCCTGCCTCCACTGCACAATCCTGCATAGAGAATACAACGAGAATGAATCTCCAAACTCGTATTTCCCTTGTGTAACACTACGCAATCCTCAATGGCAACTCAATCCCACTGATTGTGCAAATCACATGCACAACTATAGTCACAACTAACAGTTGTCTTGCCCTTTCACTCACCTCTAACACTTGTCTCCACTGAACTGTCCATGCACTGAGTTAACTGATGTATTCTTCAATTGCTTTATGAGTTAATAATTAGTGAATTAATTAATAACTAATTCACATCACTCAACATTAGTCTGTTTGCTAGTTAGACTAACTACAACTAGTTCAACTAAGTCAAACTGAACACAACTCCATCAACTCCTGATCCAACTCCACAGAACTCAATCACTGAAGTCCTAACTGAAGTCCTCCATGCAATAGCTCAATTTAACCCACAAGAAAAGCATATTTCCTTCTAGCAGTTGCATGTCCCACATCTGTAGCTCGAACTGAAGTGCTCCAAGAGAATAAGATAATGTTTATAGTCCAAATATTATTAAGAGCCAATAATATTCGACTATTCTATTTTTAGCCTGGCAATCTAAAAATAGACTCCGCCTATATGTCTAAAAAGCGAGGTCCATCTATTTTTACCAACTTGACCAACCATCCACAAATAGCATCCTGCAACTCATAGACCATGATCCATATGTCTAAAAATAGACTTGCGCCAAAAATAGCATGCGGGCCCACTTAGTGAAGGCGACTTCTTTTCACTAAGCTCCATCATCTTGTTGCATTCTCAACATGTGCTTCATTTTACAAGAAATTCCTTTAGTCTTAGCTTTTAAATGGAAATTTTAATGATATCCTAAGTTTATTTCGGTGATCCCTTCCATCGCAATTTACGAATCTTTGTTGTTAATTAACCTTTGACACACTTGGTCCAACAATATGTGATAAAAGTGAGATTTGCTACTCTTTAAAGGGATTTCACTTGATATCTTAATTTATTTATAAAAATTTAAAAAGAAAGTGCTTAAGTGCTAAATTTTTCTTGGAGGATTTTTAATAAAGGGTCCCCATTTATTAATATAATATTAACTATTAAATCAATAAATGGGGGGGTGGTTGTTGAACAACACAATAATTGGTGATTCACTCGAAGAAATAGTTATCTCTGATAGTTTTTTGAAATTTCTAAAACTTCCAAAATAAAAATAGTTCGGAAAATAGGAATTACATGAAATCTAAGATAAGTAACATTTCTCTCAATAAGAAAACAAAATCCACCTAATTACCATCCACTTCATATCCTCTTCAAAATGAAAATTCCTTTGTTTACATCAATCTTTACTTGGTTTTAAAGATAAAGCAAGGGGCTCTTGCAGATTATCTTTTAGATGTACTTATTTGTCATAGGTAGAGCCTCTGCTACCAGCAAGCGTCCATAGCCTCGACATGGTTACCTTTTAACCATCAATGTTTCAGTGTCCCGTCCAGATAAGAGTGCAATCTTTAGAGATAAATTCAATTCATATACTTACTCTTTTTTTTTCTTTCTTATCCAGATAGTTTATTTTTTCTTCTCAAAATTTTCATTTTTTCTACTTAAAGTTCATTGTCTTGGTTTGGTGGAAAAAATTGACAATGCCATTCACTAGTTGTAACTCAATTGAACAAGTTGGTTTGTGATGAGACCCCTTGTCTCTTGATTAAATTAATCTCAAGCGATTACCCTGTTTTGATATGCACTATTGTTAATGTCAGTTTATTATTTCCCTATGAACGTGGTAAGTCGGATCTTAATGAGACGTCTTATCCTTTAAGTTTAAGTATATTTTAGAATTACACTCTAAAATAAGAAAATTTTACTAGATGGGGAGAATGATTGACTCCTTAAGGGTTTATGGATGACAATTATAGAGTTAAAGATTCTTATCTGCAGAGAGTCTTTGCTTTAAAAAAGATGTTTTTCTTGACTGATGGTAGAAAAAAGGTCTCTTTATAAAGTTGAGGTTTTATAAAGGACAAATGGTTTTGGTTGAAAACAAGCAAGTTTCAAAGAAATAGAACTTAGGCTAGGTCTCAAATGTGAAAAGTATCTTCTCAACAATCTCTACTTATACAAGCGAAAAATCAAAATATAAACGAGATTTTTATTGAAAGGCTAAGAGTAAATGTTATTTAACTTTTATTTTCCTAGAAAAGTAAAGGCAATAATGTACAAGGGATAGAAGAGGTTATCTTCTATGATTTTGTTTTTTTTCAAAATCTATCCATTAGCAGGTAGAGAATATCTCTTGCCTCATAAAGCTTGCAATAAAAAGGTTGATGAGCTTATTTCTTCCGCAATCTGAAATGGGCTAAGCCACATTCTTTGGAATTTGGTATGCTTACCTTTTTCCTCGTGTTCTTTATCCCACTTCAATACAAGGTCTAAGAGCTAAAAGGATTTAGGACTTATATAATTTGCATCAAATGAAGATTTGACCAACTATTGATGATGTGCATGTATGATTTTGGCTTTGTCTCTTTCTTCTTCGAGCTTGAGGATTTTCAATTGCCTTAATTGCATAGAAGAGGAAGGAGTTTCTTCAATAATTGAGCCATGGCTAGTGAGGGAATAGCTACATTTGTATGGAGAACAACCTCTTTCCTATAGACCAAATTAAAATGAGAAGTGCCTATTGAGGCCTTCTACGTTATTCGATCCGTCCTTAGAGAAATGTTAAATATTTATGATCAACAATTCATTTGATGATCCTTATGAAATTTTTGTTCGTAGATTTGGCCAAACCATTTCCTTGAAGATAATAGTTAGCAGAATATTTAAGTTTGAAACCTATTTTAAGAGAAAATTATGTCATAGCATTGCCTATGAAATAAGATGCATTGTCAAACATGAGGGCAGTTGGTAGACCAAATTTGGTAATAATAAATTGTTCAATAAATTCAATGATGTTTTCAGAATTGGCTACATTAAATGGAATTTCTTCCACCCATTTCGTGAAGTAATCAATTGATGTAAGGATATATCTATGCTTCTTTGAAGAGTGAGGAACGATCTCACCTATTATGTCCAATCTCCATTGTTGAAATGGTTGTTCAATGTTGACCGACTGTAACGGTAATGTGGGTTTCCTTTGTCTTCCAGTAGTTGTTTGACAAATTTGACATTTCCTTACATATTCATGTGCATATTTGAATAAGGTTGGCCAATAATAGCCAACATGTAGGATTTTATATGATGTTTTCTCTCCTCCAAAATGTCCACCGGCTGGTCTGTCATGGATTTCCTGCAAAACCTTTTCTGCCACATATTTTTCAAGGCATCTACGTAAAATATAATCATAATTCTTAATAAAAATAAATCTTTGATGATTTCATATTGCTTAGCTTTTATCCTCAAAGCTCTTTTTCTTTTGTAACTGAGTTGCATAGGGGCATATCCACTTTTCAAATAAAAGATGATATCAACATATTTAGATTCAGTATTGTTGAGGCTTACCTCATATATTTGTATATCATCACCTGAATCTTGTAGTGCTGGTAAGTTGGATGCTCCTACTAGCATTCTGCAAAAACTTTGACCTTTAACAATTTTAGCTGGTCTGATCTCAATGTCATATTCTTGCAGTGTTGTTACCCAATTTTCTCTTTTCTCACCTACTTCTCTGTGCATTAGTAAGTTTCTCGCTACTGAGAATGGAACTACTACCTTAGTGTGAGTTTTGAGAAGAAAGAGTCTGAAATGTTTTATTGATTTGAAAAAAACAAAAGCTTGTTTTTCAACATTTGAATAATTTAATTCATCCCCCTGCAAATTGGAACTAAAGAAAGAAATTGGTGCTTCGATTTTGTCATGATTGACCTGTGTCAATATAGTTTCATATGATGTCTCGTAAGCAAAGGTATATAGAATGAAATGATTATAAAAATTCAGAGTTGCTAAAGAGGGAGAATTTATGATCACTTGTTTAATTATATTAAAATATTCATGCTCGGTATGTCCCCATTTAAAAAAAATAAAAATAAAAATTCTTAATCATAGATTGGAGGGGTAAAACAATTTGTGAAAAGTTGGGGACAAATCTCTTGACAAAATTTATTTGACCTAGGAAAGGTTGCATCGATTTTTTATTATGAGGCAAAGAGATTTCATAAATTTCTTTTATCCTATCAGGATCAATGTGAATTCCTTCTTTAGATACAATAAATCCAAGAAGTTTTCCTTCACTCAAAGCAAAGAAAGATTTCTTTGGATTTAGAGAAATTCCATATCTCTAAAAACATTCAAAGATTTGTTTTAAATCCTTTAAATGATTACTACACTTTTTTGAATATACAGTTATGTCATCTAAATAAATTACCAATGATTTATTCACCAAACCTTTGAAAGCTATATCCATTGCCCTCTAAAATGTTGCACCAGCATTAATTAATCCAAATTGCATATTTTGGTAAGCATATGTTCCCCATTTGATCCAGAATGTGGTCTTTAGCCGATCATCTAGATGTACGAGAATCTGATTATAACCTGAAAATCCATCCAGAAAAGACATTAGTTCTGAGCCTTCAACTGATTGTAGTATATGTTCCATAGGAGGTAATGGAAAGTTGTCCTTCTGACAAGATTTGTTTGAGATTGCAAAAGTCTATACATATTCAAATATCACCATTCTTTTTTCTGACTGGAACAAGGTTAGAAACCCACCTTGAATGCCTGACAGGAAAAATCATTTTGGCTTTGAGAAGCTTATTCAATTCAGATTTGATTTGATTTTCTAAATTCGGATGAATCTTTCTCAACTTCGGTTTTATAGGCTTTTCATCGGATATCATAGGAATGGTATGTTGAATGGTGGAAGTATCATACGTCTTAAGATCTTCATAGTTCCAAGCAAAAACATTTTTGTATTTCTTTAACAAATGAATAAAGCCTAGTCTTTCATCAGATGTAAGATCAAGTCCTAGATTAATATTTTGAGGTTTAAGGTCAGTTCCAATATTAACTAATTCAAACCTCAAAGTTGAAATTTGAATCTTTGAGTTAGTAGGCTTCTTGAATCTACCCTTAAGATCATATAAATCTTCCAGCTTAACAACAAATTTAATTATGGAATTTGTGTTTGTTTCTTGCTTAAGATGGTTGTCATGTTGATCTTCATCTATTATCTAGTCATCATAAGAGCCATCAGATGTTAGAAAAATTATGATATCCGGATCCTTATTAAAAAATCACCAATTGGTGATGTTGTCAAGAATAGAAGGTCTAAAAGTTATCTCTATAGAAAGTGATCAAGACTATAATCTCCTCGTGGTTTGAGCTTGGATGCAATGTTAGCCAAAAGATCGGCACTTGCATTTTGAAGTATTGGAATTGAGGAAATGTTGAATGCTATAAAATGAGAGGTGAGGTCCTGGACTAATGATTGACAATGTTTCAGATTGTTGAATTGAGGCTTCTGTGATCCATATCAAGTTATGAGAATATTTTTCAGCGTAAATCATATTATGATATATTTGTCGATGCATTTCGAAACAACAAGACAATGTATAGTATTCCTCATTTGTTTAATTACAATTTTCGAATCTCCAAATACTTGAAGATATTTGATTTCAAGGTCGATGGCTTTATAAAACCCTTGAACTAATTCTTCATATTCGATAGTGTTATTTGTGCATTCAAATTCAAGTCGGCATGATAAGATAGTTTTTTCCCCTTTGAGACTAACCAATATGCAACCTACAACAGCTCCATCATTACATTTAGATCCATCAAAAAATAATTTCCAAAATAAATAATTGACTAAAGGTTTATCTACAAAATTTATACACTTAGAAGAATTTGTTTGAGAATAATTTTCAACTTATGATATAACATAATTTTCCAAAAAGGGTGAAGTATTTGCATTAAAATTTCCTAGAAATGATTCAACTGAGTAATTTCCAATGTTATTGTTGATGTATGCGATCGACTTATTTTCTCCCTCCAATTCTGTAACGATATATTTTTTATGTTTCTCACGGTCGACCCTAATTTGATTTGGCTTGCCGTTATAAGCGAGCCACATATGGAACCAGTCTATTGCGAAATAGCCATGAAGTTTTTCAGACCAGTCTCTATTAAGGATCAAACAATAGAACTCTGGGATATCGACCACAAAAACGTCAATCACTTGACATACTTTTGGGTTAGACGAGATTCTAATGTTGGAAATAATACTGAGAGGGGGGGGGGGGGGG